>MASP02000495.1:0-62350 GCA_001693025.2 Colletotrichum lindemuthianum
TAATTATTATAATCTAACTAGAGATAGATATAAATAATTATTATAAAAGTTACTAGCTAGTAGTTTTTATAGTTATAATTCTCTTTCTTTTCTCTAGTTTTTAATCTTAAAAATTCTTAATATTATTCTAGTAAGATTACTTAGAGGAAAACTTTACTATATAATTTTATAATAGAATATTTTTAAAGTTTAGAAGAGGGGGGAAGTCTAGAAGAGGAGGAGAGTTCTTCTTAGAATTTTAAATACTAAACTCTTTATTATTATTTTAACTATTATTTTTATCTATTTCTCTATTAGAAGAATTACTAACTATATTCTTATTAATATCCTCCTTAAAGAGAATCTTAATTAAGAAGCTAATAAGTAACTAATAAGTCTAAAAGTAATTCTTTATTTTTATTTTATCTAAAAGAAAACTATAATTAAAAATAGTATAAATTATATACTAATATTTTTTAATTATAATAATAATTTTATTCTCTTTATTAAATATTTCTTCTAGCTGAAAATAAAATAGTTAGATTTTTTTTAACTATTTAATCTTAATAATAAGAAGCTTAAAAATTATCTTAACTGAGAAATTAAATTAGGAATAATAATAGATATTATATATTAAGCTGAATAAATATTTAAGAAGAATAAATATAATTTAGATATAAAGATAATCTATAGCTATAATATAAATACTTTTAAACTAGAGATATTTATAATTAAATTTTATCTAAAAACCTCAAGTTATTTTATTAGTAAGTATAATTAAAAAATATATTAAGAATATTTTTAGAATTAAATAAATAAAATAAATATATTTATATTAAAATATTTATTATAGATATCTTAAGCTTACTAT
Source organism: Colletotrichum lindemuthianum (assembly GCA_001693025.2). Taxonomy (NCBI): domain Eukaryota; kingdom Fungi; phylum Ascomycota; class Sordariomycetes; order Glomerellales; family Glomerellaceae; genus Colletotrichum; species Colletotrichum lindemuthianum. Next base: position 851 of record MASP02000495.1, read on the forward strand.
ATTCTTAATTAAGTATTCTAAAAATAATTAGTATAGTTAATTATTATAATTAATTATTATAAATATTTTTTTTATTAAATTACTAAATCATATTACTTATATAAAGTTAAATAAGTTTTATAGTTAAATATTATTAGTTTACTAGATAATCTATTAGGTTTTTAGATAATACTAATTTATATAGATTCTAATAAAATTTTATTTAACTTATTATTAAAAGGTTTTAGTATCTATAAAAATTTTAAGAGTTTAGCTAAAGTTAAATTAAGTATTCTATATCTAAGAGATTAAAATACTAATTATTAAAGTTAAGAGAGTAGTAATATTATAAATTTAGAAAGAATCTAATTTAAGAAGTATATTAATATACTTATTAAACTTATTCTAACTATTTANNTTCTAACTATTTAAAGTTATATTAGTAATTATAAATATCTAACTATAATTATTATAATTAGTTTTCTCCTTCAGAATAATAATATATATCTGAAAATATAATAAAATAATCTAAAGGAGGATAAAAATATACCTAGAAGTAATATTCTATATATAACTAATAAGATTAGTAAATAGAATAAAAAGTTTTATAATATTAAGTAAGATATCTAAAACTTCTTATTCTATACTTAAAATTATATTTCCCTGATTTTCTTTCTACTTCTAAAACTATATATTAATAGTTTACTAAAAGAGTCTAATTTAGATATATATAATAGTTATTAAATTCTATTAAGTATAAATATTTTATAGAAATCTTAAAAGTTTTTCCTATAGTTAAGTAAATTCTTAAAACTTTTTAAATTTGTAGAACTTAAGAACTAAAAACTTAAGAAAGATAGTAAGTTATCTAATTTATTATTTATTAGCTTAATATCATTATAAATAATTACTATAAGTAGTTTTACTTTATAAATAACTATACTTATATAATTCTTACTTTATAAAATTACTTAATTAAGTTATTTTTATAGTTTATAATCTGTAGAATTAGTAGCTTATTAGTTATTATATTTTAGAATATTTTCTTTATTCTATTAATCTTAATTCTAATTTTTAAAATCTAAAAAATTTCTATAATAGAATATTAGTATTTTAAATAGTTTTAATAGAAAATTATTTATATATTATTATACTTATTATCTATATTCTTTAGTTTAATATTAAGTATCTTATTCTTAGAAACTTTAGATTAAGATATTTTAACTATATAGTATATCTTATAGATAATAAAATTAAAAGTATAGATAAAATATTTAATATAATAGATATTAGGAATTATAATCTTAAAATAATAATTATATTCTTTAGTAAGAAACTTAAAGTTAAAAGATAAAATATTATCTACTAAAACTATTTAAAAATATAGCTATTAATTAGTTCTCTCTTAAAAATATTAAAAAAGCTAGATTATTACTTTAGCTTACTATATCTAAATATACTCTCTAGATATATTAGTAGTATTAATAATAACTTATTATAAATTCTAGTTCTTATTAATAAAATAGTAGAGAACTCTAAGGAGAGAATATTTAAGGTTAGAAGTATTCTAAATATTAATTATAAGTAAGACTCTCTTATTCTTGGGAAGTAAACTAAGAAGTGATAACTGAATCCTCAAGGCTTTAGCTCATAACTATTTAGATAATATTAGTTAGCTTAGTAAATTATAGCTAAGTTCTAAAAATTAGTAAAACTACTTAAAGAAGTAATTATAAATAATATTTAATAATAAATTAATCTTTATTATTAAGTAGATAAAAGTTTATTATAAAGTATCTATATAATTACTAAATAAAGTCTAAATTTAATTACTATAGATAATTACTATAAATACTAAAAAAAGTTACTTATAATTACTCTATTAATAAGTAAATTATCTAACTAGATTTAATTATATAGCTTTAGAATATAAATCTTAAAATACTTAAATATAATATTTAAACTACTTAATTTAATATAAAGATAAATTAATATTTTATAGTATTATTTATATAATATTACTAATTACCTAGTAGTTTAAGAGAATACATAATTAAATATATCCTAAATTAGTATTTTAATACTAAACTAGGATACTTCTATTTAGTTAAGATATTCCTTAAAAGATTCTTTATTCTATAGTAGATATTAACTATCTATAATTCCAAACTTATACTATTAGAGAGTTTGCTAAAAAATATTAAACTAGCTCAAGAAGTTTACTATAAAAATAATAAAATTATAGTGAATATAAAAATTAGTAGTATATAGAGAATCTAAACTATCCTCCAGATTAACACTAAATAGAAATTATAATATCTTAGAAATAGTAAAGATAGTTTTTTAATATTCTATCAGAATTACAAAATAGTAATTACTATAATATTTATATTAATTAACTTAAATATGGAATATAAAATATAAATTAGATCTTAGAATATTATAAAGTTATATTTAATAATTATTTATAGTTAGATATTTTACTATAAGTTTGATATTTATTAAATTATAACTCCCACAAAAAAAACTTATTCTAATGATTATTAAATTTATTCTTATATTTAACTTTATTATTATTATTAAATTAGTATTATACTTCTAGAAATTCTATTATTACTCCCAGTAGAAATTAGAGATATACTAATATCCAGATATATAAATATCTATTTATCTAGTTAGATTACTCTCTCTAGCTTTAAACTTCCTCCCTTCAGCAAAAAATTAAGTATAAACTAAACTAGATTTACTATAAAAGTAATTATATAGACAAATTTAGAGTATCCACTAAAACTACTAGATAAACTAAAAACAGCCTATAAGAAACTAGTAATTATTATACTACCTAAAAAGAAAAAATAATAATATCCAGAAAGTAAGAATATCTAATTACTATTATATTAACTTTATCTAATAAGTTAGTTTATACTCTATATAAAATCAGGAAACTTTAAAAAATTAAAAACCTCCTTATTCTAAAAATATTATTTAGGTAACTTATATATAAAATTATATAGTCTCTATTATATTATACTTAAAAAAAGTTTAAAATCTAATCTACTATATTTGACATATTATAAGAAATTACTAGAAATTACCTTACTACATTATTCCTAAATCAGTATATTTTAAAGGAAATAAAATATTTACTAATTTATCTAGATATAAATCTCTATATAATTTATATAAAATAAATTACTTTACTGAAGAAGGATTTTAATTTATTAAAAAAACTATTAAAAAATACTTAAAGTGTTTAGTTTAATTAAAAATTGAGATTTCTACTAATTACTATAATTAATTACTATAACATAATTATTCCTAACTTATATTCCCTATTCTATCTCCTCTATAATAACCTTAATAAAAATAAAATCCAGCTTAACTATTAAACCTTAAGTTTCCTATTAATACTTATCTTAAAATATAGAGAATACTTAAGATAGAATTTAGAAGTATAAATAGAGTAAAATATACTCTATACTTCCCTTAAAACTTTTCTCTATCTTTTCAGTAAATTAGTTAATCTTAATAAGATTAATATCTTACTATAAAGAAGTAAAGTTAGGAAGAATAATCTAATCTAATTTCAACTTACTACTATAAACCTCTTAAATTATATCTAGAAAAGTAAACTTATAATTAATAATATAATAGTAACTATAAGTTATATAGAGGTAGCTAGGAATATGAAGAGTAAGGTAGTATTTAAACTTAAAAACCCTAAAATAATTAGTAAGTATTTTATAATATTTTAATATTACTTACTTTTTTACTTTATAGTTTCAGGATAGAGATTTTATTAGTATACTAATAATCTTTTAGTATTTTATAAATATATAGTAAAATAGAAATTCCTCCTCTATAAGGAATACTAAGCTATTAACTTATTTATTCTTTATAAAACTTTTTTTAATAATCTCTAATATAATATTAAGATAGTTACACTAAAGTTAAAACTTTATATAAAATTACTTAAATACTATAAGCTAGACTTTTTAGAAATACTGAAACTTCCTATTTTTATTTAACTATAATTTATTAGTATTTATAGTAATTAATTATAGTCATCAGTTAGTATTTACTTACTTATACTACTTTATAATCTTCTAAGTTTTATACTTAATACTCTAGACTTCTTTAGCTTATTAGCTAGTCTTATAGTTATTATAAGAATCTATATTAATAAGAGTTTCTTCTATCTATATTAATAAGTTTCTAAACTTAATATCTTTCTAGATATTATTATTATTATTAAAACTAATTAGTAAGTTTTTCTTATTATGTTAAACCCCAGTAGATTAAATACCAGGAGGAGTATAATTAATATTATACTATACTATAATCTATAAAAGATAAATATTCTTCTATATACTATTTTAAATAAGTAAATATTCTAAGTTCTTTCTTAGTAGTAAAACTTTATACAGCTGAATAAATACTATTATAAACCTAATTTTCTATATTAAGATAAGCTAATTAGGATATATTAATATATTTAGTATTCTAAAGAAGAGTTTTTATCTTCCAGCTTTCTTAAACTTTAAGTAACTTTTTAACTTACTCTAGATACTTCTCCTTATTAGTTATAATCTCCAGGTAAGCTCTAGCTTTTTTTATATACTTATTCTATAAGTAATTATTATTCACTTTTCTTTTCTATCCTACGCTAGAGCTTCTAGGGTAGTCTATATTCTAATTAATATAATTAATTACTATAAAATTATTAGGAACTTAAGTAACTTACTATAACCTAAAGATAATAATATCTTAAAGTTTCTATATACTAGCTTATTAGTAAAGAAAAGTCTTTAGTATCTTATTAAATAAAGAGATAGTAGAGTATTCCTTACTATCTTACTAATATTATTATTATTATTATTATTTTTATTAGGTAAATAATCTAGAGAAATAAAAAATAAAAAAATTAGAGATAAATATCTATAATATAATCTATATATAAATACTTCTTCCTGAAAAAAAAGTAATAATTTAAATTATATTCCGAAATTTATTATAAAGTATATTTATATATATCAAAAGATTATATAATTTAAATAATATTAATCTTATATTTTTATTCTTTAAAATAACTAAGATATTAATATTTTAATATTTACTGATTTACTTCTTCCCTTTTAAGATAGTTACAAAAAATATTCACTACTTCTACTTAATATATCAATATATAAACCTCATAATAATAATACTACTAATATTACCACTCAGTAACGTAAGTTTACTTATTATTCTTATTTTAATTTAACTAATTAAATATTACTTATAGATAGCTTACTAAAAAAAATAATATAAATATAATATTACTACTGCAGCTAAATAGGTTACAGTAAAAACCTTAATTTTAGTTATTTTAGTTACTAATAAGGATCCTACTATTTAGAAAGCTTTAGTAGCTTAAAAGATCTTACCTATAAAGACTTCAGTTAGAAAATCTATCTAATAAAAACTATATAGATACTATCCTAATAGTAAGTTTATTCCTAATTACTATAAATAATTACTATAAATCTAATTATTTATAATTATAATTATTCGGGAAATTCGTTACTACTAATATAGTATTAAGCTTTCAATTCCTAAAGTTTCTTTCTAATATCTTATTAGGGAATTAATAATATAGATTTCTAGTAAAAGAGATCTTTATTACTAATTATTAACTATTAATACTCTTTAAGAAGTAGTTAAGTAATATCTTATAAAAATATTTAAATATAAGTAATATTACTAAATTACCTACTATTTTCTATTTTACTTACTTTTTTGTTGTAACTAGCTTAGTAGCTATATATATAAAATAAATTATAATTATATAGAAAGATATCATCGTTACCTACTAATTTCTATATACTACTAATAACTTAAACTCTAATTCTTTTATCTATATACTAATTTACCTAGTTATTCTCTATTCTCTATTATTTAAACTCAATACTAATAGCTACTTAGCTAAAAAATAGTTTAAATTTTATTATTACTAGAATATACTATTATAATAGTAAAAAAAAGTATATAAAATATAGAAGTAAAAGGAAATTATTAACAGCTAGACTATCTATAGTAATATAGATAATAAAGAAGATAAAAATAAGGAGTAATAGTAACAATTAGCTTAAAAGAAATAATTAATTACTATAAATAATTACTATAAGTAATAATAATAATATATTTATTTATCTTAATTTTAATAAATAAATAAGAGAATTAAATTTAGTTATTTATTTTTTCTATAATACTTCTAAATAGTTTTTTTAGGTATTTATAACTACTTATTACTTAAAATTATATTATTTTAGGTACCCACAGCTACCTATAGGTAATACTATAGGTACCTAAAATCTTATGGACTATTTGGGCTAGACCTATAGGTAAAGTAATTACCTAACCTATTTTTTGGGTAACCTATAGGTACCTATGGGTTGGGTAATTGTAAGCCTAGATACGACGCGGTCCCTGCCAATCATGCTCCTTGCTATTGTAGACGTTTAGGAGTCGTTGGGACCCCACCCTACCGGATCGGCCTGGTAGATCCTCCAGCCAAACATGATGGATGGACCCCTCAGGTCACCACCCGAGGACCCTCTCCCATCACCATGTCCTTCTTGGTCCTCCATTTGACATGGCCCCCTCTGATGCTGCCTCGTCGGCAACGCAGCCGTTCAGTGACTCGTCGGAACTGCTACGTCGCATAGCCCGAGCCACCACAGGCGTCAACCAAGAATTCTCTCTTTGGCAGCCACAGGAGCAATCCCGCGATGGATCAACAGCTTCTGCCACTGAACTCGACCAAGCACTGAAAGAGCTGTCGCTTACGTCGCTTCCGGATGCTCGATTAATCGTTACACACTACACTCAGCCAGGGCCTTCTAATGCAGCAGCTGTTCCTCTGTCCAGGACCGCCAGCAATGCGGACATCATCGGCGTCGTACAGCGTACGCAGGACGTGTGCTTCACGCTTTGTTTTCCCTTCCAAGATCCGTCGATCGTGTCGCCATCACCTCGTCATATCCCGTTGCAGTTATTGTGCCACATCTATTACAATCCTGCTAACGATGACTGCGTGCTCGTCAACGAATCACTCATCGACATAGTCCTAACGAGGATCTGTCCAGCAGGGGATCGCCGACACCTATCAGTGGATGAGTCCCTCGTCGTACAACCGGGATTATGGAGAATTTCAATGGGAAGCAATGGCCGACACAATCTGGTAGACTTCCTAATTCTCCGGAGACAATTCGCCGTCACTGTCCACGAGGCAATGCAGACCTCCAAGAAGAGGCCAGCCAACGCTGACTGCGAAGGCGACGTCCTCGTCAAAAGGAGAAGGGGGCAGGATGATACCACAGAGATACTTCTTGCACCGACGGCAAAGGCCGATGGCGTGTGCGTGGGGAAATCGCATGAGAAGCCTCCCACACCACCAGCACGAGACATCGTTCACGTAAAAGGAACGCCGCTCCTAGATCTTGTTCAAGGAGAGATGGCTGTCGTGCACACGAATGGGGACAGCTCAGTGCGGCCGAACGAGAGCCCGGCCGAGTACAGCCTGCGCCGCCTCAGCAAGGTTGCCGAGACCCCATCCGCGAGCCTCTTCACCGGCCACCACTCATCCTTGACAGGGAGCATCGTCGCGAAGGTCATCAGATATACGGGCAAGACATCTCTGGATATCGTCGAGTCGGCACGAAGCTGGCAGCGGGAGAAGGAGGCCCTGGACAAGCTACGTCATGTAAGTACACGAGAGCATCACTTAATGCAGTAGGATCTGATTGTGGCCAGCCTAACGTGATCTCGCTGCGAGCTTTTGACGGCCGTCTCTTTGCAATGTACGTCGAGCGTTTACCACCATCACTGCAACGCGGCATCGACTCCCCGTTCGCAGCCCCAGATGCACACCGGATTCTCCGCGACGTCTGCGCCGCCCTTGCATACCTAGCGATCCAAAACGTGGTTCACAACGACATCAAACCCGCCAACATAGCCTACTCTCCTGAGCGCGGCGGTGTCCTCCTGGACTTTGGCCTGGCTACACCTGCTGATGAGCGGACAACGACACTGGGCGGCTCACCATGGTATGTCCCACCGGACCTAATAACGCAACAGACCAGGGGCTTGCCAGGCGACGTATGGGCGCTGGGGGTGACGATGTTATATGTGTTGGGTCGAATTCAGTTACCGGAGAGAGCTGCTGCTACCTGGAGGATCCGCCAGGTGCCCATACAGTCGAGCGAGGCTCGCCAGCAGATGATCAGGTGGTTGAGTGAGGTTGCGTTGGCTAGAGATAGCCTGAGTCTGGATGATCTGGACGGCAGTCTGGTGTCTCGGATGCTGGAACCCGACGGGAAACGAAGGATTGACGGTACCCAGATCTCGGCTGCTTTGGGAGCGTGATCGGGGAAAACGACGCCTTGCTGCTGGTGAAGTTTCTCTGGATACCACCCACAAGAGTCACATAGCGTATCTGACCATTGTCTTCTCCGCCGTCACCAGCCCACCACCCCTTTGGCGAAATCCTGCAGACTCATCTACCTTCCCTGTAAGTCAGTAATAGAGTCTGGCCCAGCTCCCATGACGCTAAGCGCTGGCGTTTGGTCCGCAAGGACTTTGGTGACCCATTGCCACTTGCAGTAAAGCGCTAATCACTGACTCCTTACGCTCCAACTCACCCTGCATTATTAGCTATAGCTGAAATTTGTATTGTTGAAGGCCGGATCGTCTCGAAACTGAAAGTCACGGGCCAAGGGCGACAATATCAGCGAATCGGTGCCTAGAACAAGTTCGTTGCTTTGGACTGTATAGATGGGCAAAGGTAGTAGGTCCCACCCCTTTCCGTCGGGCTCCGGCGGGCTGTCACCGAGTCGTAACAATATTATTCCGACTCCCCCGACCTTCGCGCCATACCTTAGGTAGGTAAGGTACCTAGGTAGGTAGGTAGCCCAGTAAGGTGCCTACATCTCCAAGGCTCCCCCTGCTAACCTTAAGACAACCTCTCCTTATACTTTGACGACAATTTCCCTCCCTAAAAGCGCTCTCATCGCAGCATAACTTTCACGATACTCGGCTACATCGTGCAGCTGCATTATCTTGAGCCTACTACTTGATTGGTTATTTATCCCCACCTACAAATCCCAGAGCTTCCGAACTTCTATAGAACCTTTCGACTCTACTACCTTTCCTGCTAGCTGTATGCTATCACAAGACACCCTTGCCTATATGTGAAAGTGATTTGTACCAACCCAAGTAGTGAACCGTGCCAGTATGGGGTAATACCTACGGGGGTAGGAGCAAAGGGAAACCCATCCAGTCGCGCCCGCCCAAGGCTCCTTCTACCCGAGTTTACGGTGCTGCTCTCGGGGGACGCCCCACGTCGGAGCCAAGAAGGCTCCCAGTAGTGCGCAAGATGGCGCAGTGGTCAAACGGCCGGACTGTGGTCAGTTTTCGTAGGATCGAACATAGGTTCGATCCGAGCTTTTTGACATTTTTGCACCCGGGGGTTCCTATGCACCTCACCTAACAACAGACACCCACCTACCTGCCTACCTGCCTACTTGCCACCTAGGTACTTATGGTTACTTCCTGCCAAACATTAGCCAAAACGACTTCTGGCCTTCCGACCTGTGACGAAAGATGTGTGTGTGTGAGTTATGCGTCTTGGAATCGTCCTGCCAGCCCGCACCGGAAAGACATCCAGAGACAAGCTGCCCTACCTAGTCGACTGCGTGATATGCGTGCGCCCTTCTGCGGGTAGTCAATCAATGGGGCTGGGGAACTGATTGAGGGGCGCGATACCAAGGGCGAGCCCGTTGATTCTCTGCTTGCCCAACCAGCGCGAATACGAATGCCAAAACAGCGATGAGATTAGACCGGCGCTTCGTGTTACTGGTTCCTGGCAAAAGGCTTCGAACTCGATATGCGACAGGGTCTAGCATATGAGCGTCAGGGAGGCGAAAACACACTCACTTGCATCAGCAGACCCAGACACTCGTCACTGCCGTGTCATATCGTCTTCAGATGCATCCTTTGCCCACCGACTGCGCTTGCTACCGAAGGCTGGCTTTGCCGGTTCAGGCTATTTTAGCGGTCATTTACATCGTGCATAGCCTGAAAGTATCGCCTGGTCATGGTTTCTCTTCGCCAGATTCCACGGCTTCAACAATGGCTATCATCGGTCGCTTGATTACCCCACCTCTCCCAAGACCTGCCCCATATCGAGGTGGGCCAGCTCCTACATCGCAGCCCCTTTCTGGTCACGGCATTTTGCACCACAGTTTGGTTTTATGCACAATTGACTGATAGGAGGGAAGCTTGTATAGCCTCGTTGGTACGGAATAGCATATGCATTGTTATAGGAGGGTTTACTTTTGCATCCCAGATTTTATGTGGTGCTTTGCGTCGTCAACCCAGGTGCACTGTCTCCTGGCACAAATCGAAGGAACACATTCGCTCGCAGGTTGCACGCTGTTCAAAGAACCATTCTCATTTCTCTTCTTGCCATCAAAGCTCAAACCATGTTTCCGAACACCTTCAGAGGCGTCAACACTCGTGAGTCGAACGACCGGCCCAGTGAGTCCCGCACAAGTCGCCAAGGGTGGTTCCTCGCTGTGTCGTGAACACAAGTTGCCCTTAGAAGTTGGAACACTGGCGACGACCTTCTTCGGCACCGGCTTTGCCATTATTTGCACCCAGAATTATTGACCATAAACCTTGCACACGGATCTGCGCAGCATCTTACCACTCCCGGTCGACTCAGGAGTACCTGGCTCGCGTTGCAAGTGTCTCGTAAGTATCGTCTTCTCGTGCTGCATCGTCGACTTTGACGTCAATAGTCAGGACTCTGGACGATTTGTGTTGAAAAGGATGACATACTTGAGTTGGCGGCTTTCTCCAACCTTCCATGCAAACGTTATGTTGTTCACGGCGTCGATACGGCCGAGAATTCGTTTTTTGACGACGACTGTTTGAGCTGAGTCGCCGAGGTTGGAGCCAGCGAGGCAAGGATCAACGCGGTAAAGGGCGTCTTCTGGATTCGACGCCAACTGTTTGGGCGGAGAGTCGCCTAGGTTGGAGCCAGCGAGGCGAGGATCAACGCGGTAAAGAGCGTCTTCTAGAAAACCAGTCGAGACGAAACACCAGACTTGAGCGATTCATTGCATAAGCTTCAATAAATTTCGGATTTGTTGCTCTGTCGTCAAAGGCTGATGCGGGGTGAAGTGGTGAAATTGAGGAGAATCTCCAAGCGATGGGAGAAGGTGCAGCTGACTTGATACGACTCTTAATAGCGGCACTTAATAGCGGCAACTACGATAACCTTTCGGCCATTCCAGTGCACCTATCCACCCCCCTTGCCTCTCCGTCGACTTCCTACCAGCAAGCCCACCAGTATAAGACCTGACAGTAAGGGTTACCGAAGCCTTTCTATTGGCGTCTGGCAGGCGATGCTGCTTTGACATATGGAAGCGTCCAGTCTACCAAATCTCTCGCTCCGGTAATTTCAATTGAGGTAAGGCTGTTTTATCACCTCCCGGCTTGTCGAATCTGGCTTCAGTCGTCAACCTGTAGTCTTATTAGCCTCTGCCTTTTGGACCTTGAAGCAGGTTATAATAACACCACCCAGACCCGACTCGGTAATCGTCCAATATCCCATTTTGAGATACTATATTTCAAGGGCATAGTGAAGGTCGTTGAACGTATGGTACCGCAAATTCCTTGCATTTATGCATTTATAGGTAGTCTCATATCTGGCATGTCTGCCGTACGGAGCTTTTCCAGGTGGTAGGGAATGACGGCATACACATAGTGTGGGTGTGACTGAATCGTGGTATTTGTGGTGTCTATGGTGGTGTCTATCGCAAGAGTCGCTGGCTAGAGGCTGGAGATACGAGGGGAGCCTAAGAGGCCTAGGGTCACGTGACCCACCCCCTCAACACATAGCCTCGCATTGAGCAATATAGAGACCACAGACGGTATCCTTTCCAAGCCTTCCTAGGTTCACATGCTTCCCACGTAGCCCTTCCATGCGATTTTATTGAATCAGAGCGTACCAGGGTTTTAGATGCAGAGGGTATTTTATGTGGTTATTGGAGCAAAGGTGGAGAAACAATGAAAGTCTTTCACAGACAGGTTGGGTTGACGTAGGTATTCACGCTAAAAGAAGCCTAGAAACACTAGTAGAAAGCACGGAGGCTTTCGACCGCAGAACGCGACTACACCAACTCAGTTGTGTAGATATACTGGGTGAAGACGGCGGCCTGCTAACGACGATATTAGTAGCGTCCTCACCAGACGAACAATCCCAGACCAGACCTGACCAAACCTGCCTTGGTCAAACATGAGGGTGGCAAGATAGGCACACTTGAAGAATATCCTGGTAGACATACAATAAACCCAAGTCTTTAGCTGCATCTCAATAGAAAATTGAATTACTGACATGTTGAAAGATGCAAATTTCACTGTCAGTTGGGGAGATTGGCACTCCCAGTAGCATCAATATCGTACCACCGCAAGGCAGCATGGTACCTGGAGCATGGATCAGGGAACTGACGTCAAAAACACAAAGAGCTCTCGGATCGGTTTGATTGACATCAATAGAGACGTAAATACATTCATCATTGATGTCCCTACTTGAATGGCCCTCCTCTAAACAGTAATCTTCGACCCTCAAACTGAGTTTCCTGATAGCCTCTGTCACCGTTAAGCTCCTGGACAGGTATATTTCCGGTCTTTCAAGTAGCCATCGGTTCATCTCAGCTTCGCACGTGCTCCATCATGTACAATCACGGCCCTACCGTTTGATTTCAACACAGATCCGACTGACTTGTCGCACCGCGGGTGCGGTGGCAGTGGTGTTACCTGAAAGCTCTTGGGCTCTAAAGCAACGGCCAAGTGAGGAGATGATAGCAGTACTGTGATGGATGTTTCCTGATCTTGTAGCTATAGCTGAAGAGTTATAGTAGTTGTTGTATCTTGGTTCTGGACCGGTAATTCTTTCAATTGTGGATACACCACGCACCCCAATAGAAGTTGTAATATTTAGAAACATCTTTCGATTACAGATGCGAACCGATTTAAAACAGCGAGTATCTTAGGCTGCTATACGAGGCAAAAGAGACTACCCCGAAATCAAAGGTAGAATGTCTCTCTAACCTGTGTTCTTGTGTTTACACTTGTGAAGGAACCTGTCGGTTACGTATGACTGACGCAAGTGGGCAGTATTCCGCCATGAGCTCTCTCTTCGCCAGCCCTATTGATAGCGACCTTGGGGTAACAGCCGCAGTTTCTATAGGTCTTGTGGGTAGAGTGGAAACTGACACCGTCTTGAGTCGCTGGTCATGCAAAAATCACACTTTCAATGGCGAAGAGAGAGCTATGACATTATAAAGAGATATATCAATGTCGCAGCATTATCTGTTGTCCACCTGATAAATGGCCATCTTGACGTTGGCAAGCGAGTTGGCGTTCCGTGTGAGAATATGCACAAAGCCATTGGTTACACCCGCGGCACGCCGTATGAGGGAAAAGGAAGCGGAAACAGACGGACCAGCACTCGATTTCCAGTTCAGTGGCGGTGCTCGAGACAGGGCCTTTGCCAGGGTTGTGTCGGTAGTTGATGTATTGTTTACACTAAAGTGACAGGCTCAGACAATTGTGCGGAACATGATGTTTGATTTCCGGAGAGCCGACCAAGCCAATAACCGCGCAGAACCATGTCAAATGCTGCGCGCTGAGAGGTACTTTTTGAGCAACATAGCGGGGGCTAGATTGGCTATCGAGCGCTCAGTACTGCGAATATCGTGTTTTGCATCAGGGCACGATCGTGGCCAATGTGGTCCGCGGAGGAGTCCATGGTAAGAATCATGTTAGCAGTCAACATCAATGTCCAAGATATGACAGGCTTGCATTCACCAGGGTCCTTACCATGGGCCTTTCCATCGTCGTTGGTTGAAGAGAGGTAGAAGTTGCTGTGCTATGCTCTGGACTGCGGAGAATAGATTGCTACCTGAAGCGGATACGGTTATCAAGGGCACGGGACTAGCAGAATGGAACGCCCGGCGTCGCTGCAAGGTAAAATACGTGGAGATGGAAGAGCTTACTGAAGGAATGTCCGCCGTATGCGTCGCAGGCTGTAGAGGTGATGTACGGGAGATGGCGTCCAGACCTCGGGTCGTCCTTGTGAAGTAAATCATGTCAACGAATTAACTTTAGGGATGTCGACGTTTTGCTTTCTGCGTGTACGGCATTGGCAGCGATGACGAACAACGCTTGGGCGGATCACCGAGGTGTTCCGTCAGGACCCCAAAGTTGTGCTTCCCCTGCGCTGTTATGGCTACGATGAAAGTTTGGCTCCATATGGCATGTCACAGATGACCTCTAATGGAATCCGACACCTTAGGCACTTCCAAACATATGGCTCAGTATGGGAAGCCGCAGCCGTCTCACTTACTTACTCCGTGTCGTCAAGGGCACTATGTAGATGACTCGATGCGATAGGTGGCAGTCGATGACGGATGTTTTGGTTGGATAGAATCGGGGATCTTGAGGTCAGCTAAGCATTTCCTTCGAGTAGTTAGCTTGAGAATATTCGCCGTTGATGGGTGGAAAGCTGGTGGTGACTTTGGAGTTGAGGCGGCAGGATATAGCGTAGACAACAACGTCTGACGACCTTTATTTAGGAGCACCAGGAAAAAAAGATTCGATATGGAGAATGCTGAGAAAACACTCTATCGTCTGGATGACTGACGTGAAAAGCTGTTGAATAGGTGACTAGGTTAAGTCCGCTGATGAAAGTTGTCGTGACTGTAGGGCGTACGTTACAAAGATTCAAATAGACATCAGTAGGGATAGAAGATAATATTCCACACTCTGGATAGACCTTCAGGCACTGGATACTTCCCCGAGCTGTGGCTCGTGCTAGTAGACACAGCCGCATGAGGTACCAAGGGACCATGGCTGCTTCTTGGGGGAATTGGCGCCTATGGTCAGTAGTAACGTAAGCAAATATTCTTTCAGCTACCTACGTACCTCCAAGATAGGTACTTCTAGGTGGACTGCTTTGCATCTCTGCCCCACAGAAAGAGTAAAAAGCCTAGAAGTGATGGAATTGCGCCTTCTATTGTCGTCGTGATATTTGAATGAGCCTATGGCTTACGCAATCGTGCTAGTTGATGGCCGCGGAAGGAAAGTCTGCCTTCTACTGAATAAACTTTCTTACTTGACCAGCAATATTGCTTTTGTGTGCATGGAGGGCGTTGTTGTTAAGATGGAGGAGGAAAAGGGGACTGGGACTGTTGACTATATCCAGTAGCTGAATAAGGTTGCTTGTCTCCCAGGTAGGTTACCGTTTCCAATTTATTACTGTACTCTGAAAAGAGCTGCATTATACGAAGTAACAGAGAAGAGGCATTTATGGAGTAATTGGCTGGATAATCTGGGTGTCACACAGCCATGTTTGGCAGATCACCATATAGAAAACTGATCATGGTCCGTGTCGTGATAACTTTATGGCCTTAGGTCCACTATCCTGGATCACGTACCCGCTTAGCCATGGCCTTTCTTAAGGTACGTAAAACCCTGAGGTCATATATCAGAAGAACCTGCTCTGCAGACAGCCTCCTGAAAAAAAAAGCCTTGACCTGTAGGTTATGGCGTATGCATTGTCGCGCCCTGGATATGTGAAGCTTTGAGAACAGGGTGGGGGTGTCAACGACTATCGGGAAGGCTGGTGATGTAGGCCCGGGGTCACACATGGCTCGCGGTTTAGCTTACGGCTTCCACCCTTCTCTTCTCGTGACCCTCACCAAAGTTTGAAAGCAACGCCAACATGTCAAAAGGTAACAACAATAATGAACTCTTACAATCATACCAAATGAAAATTTCGACGTAGTTTACCGCGTACCTCAGTCAATTAGCAATAGGAAGGACTGACGTTACAAGGAACCTAGGTACATATGAGGTAGACATGGACTGGACCTAAGTTCCATATGCTGGGAGCGGGAATGGCGGCGTTGAATTCTCCGACTGATCCGAGTGTCCGCGGCGGAGACACTAGCTTGGCCCAGCTTAGCTTGGAAGTTCCAGGGTCGTGGCGTTGGTGCTCGTACCTACATTAATGAGCCCCAGGGAATGGATAGGGATACTCCGTAAAGAACTATACCTCCGTAGGGATTAAAAACGTTAGCGCTTCGTCAATTTTACCGCCTCAAGTAGGATTTGCAGAGGTACCACCAGGGCCAGCAGAACAGCCATTATCGTGATGTAGCTACCATGTGGATTAAGCTGGTCATTATCTAAGCTATTTTTCATGTTTATCTCACCTATTCTACTATAAGCAGTACATTCTCCATATGTTCTGACCAATATCGTGAACGTGGGTTTAGCCAAGAAGCTAACGTTTTTAATCCCTACGGAGGTATAGCTACTCGGATGCGGAAGGTTTACAGCTGAGGGAAAGGAGGGGAAGGAGAGGAATATAGGTTCAGTGGACCAACTTATTACTGGCTTACGTCAGATAGCCCGACCTATTTCCTGTCTGAATTGATCAGGCAGACCGACCTTTCATCAGCTTACATGAGGTAATATCCGTAGACTGACCTATGTACTCCGTAATTACACTATGGTGCACGCCACCTTACCTTACCTTAGCCATCCCAAGGTACCTTACCTGACCACTGCTTACTTCAGTTCACAGCACCCTTCCTCCAAAAGCCAGAGACAGGTCTTACTTGAAATATGCTGCTAGCAGTAGCTTTACTTATCAGATACACACTAAAGCCAAGCAGCATACATCTGCCGGGATAAATACATAGCAGCTTCGTCGGATCTGCGCAAAGACACAATGATGGGATTGTAGCGATCTTGCTTGGTGTCTGTGATGAGCGAGCTGAAATGTAACAACGTCGCAGAGATAGCCTGCGTGACTTGGTCGTGCAGATGCACAACTCGTAACAAAATGAGGTAGATGCTGAGAGCACTTCAACCACAAGGGCAGCCACAGCAATTGCAGCACGGCGTCCAAAATGCTGGTAATATCGTACTTCGACACATGATCTCCTCAAGGACACCAATTTAAAAATTGCAGTAGATACGGACTCCCGAAGGACAAATCGCTAGCTGGGTTGTAATACACGTCAAGCCTTGCGACAGCACGAGTCGCTGTTGAATGCGTACAAGTCCCATCAAGCAAATTGGCCTCTCTTGCTGAGGCAATAGCAACAACTGCAATTGCGCTCTGAGATTTGTGATCCTTGCCATTGGTGTGTACCTACATAATTTGCCCTTTCGGCTTGATTGACTTACCAGCCTGGTGAGCCTGCTGCCTGTCGTATTGTCACCATACTGCAACTATTGGCCGGTACGACCGGCAGAGCGCTGTAGCACCTGGCTATTATGAGGACAGGCTGGCAACGGGCCTGGTCAACGACCACACGGTAGGTATTGCTTTGTGCCCGCTGCCTCAAAGTTTCACGTTTTTGATAGTCCTGGAAAGCTAAGAGCTGATGTAGTGTTGGTGCTTAGCATCAGGCGGTCGCGACTAACAGGTATACTAAACAGTTGCGAAGTTTGCAGACGTGATGGTGCGCCGTGTGGCAAGTGCCTTGCACTTATGGCGTATTTCTTGGAGCTATTGAGGCCGCCCGGGGGAAGGAGTGCCTTGTAATTAGAAGAAGCAGTTGAAAGGGATCTATGGATCCGATTGACGTGCTGATAACGGAAACCACACCCCCCATCTATAACTAGAGTCCCCTCTATAACAACCTACCCCCTTCCCCACCGCGGATATCTGGCTGAAAATGCTTGGCTTTCCGCAGGAGCTAATAGTGTGTTATCCCATAGGCAGGTGCAGTCAGTGTGTGTTACTGGCGACTACCACCTCTCGTCAGTGGCGCAACTGCCTTATAAAACCCATCCTCCGCACCGAGCAGTCGCGGACGCAACTTCTTCCCCAGTTGGTGGAAGCTCTTACCTACTGGCCCGTGGACAGTGGCGGGCACCTTCTGAGAAGTGCAATGACGCCGCCTTTCTTCAGCGGTCGGATGCAAGAAAGGCACCACAACATGATGCCGGATGTCCAATCTCACGCGCTTCAGGATGGTCCAGTGGACGAGCAATCACGAAGACGAGGATTTGCTGTGGCAATCTGTCGAGGCGTTGGAACGTGCCGCCTTGAACCGGTCCTATGAACAAGCTGTTATCGAGGCCTGGAACGGTGTCAGCAGTAAGTTCGCCGTTCTTGGGCCCACCAAACCTTTCCAGCTGTTTGCGTACAATAACATCCCATTCGACACTCTCCAGTTCATCTGCAACATCCTCTTCCACGGCGTTATGCATTCGTCGCGTACGTCTCCATATATTCGGCGGATCCATACCCGATTGAACTCGCTTGCGAAGCAGTTAGGCGTTAGACCAGCTCTACTGTGCTTCGTGTTTGGCACGGATATTGTATTGAGCAAACCCTGCATCGAAGCCTGGTATGAATTACTAAGAACCCGACCTCAGATGAGTCTCTCAGAGATTGAAGAGAGATTTTTTACTATCCCCTTCGATAAGGCGACGCAGTCCGAGAGCCGAGGTTATACGAAACGAAAGCGATTCCGTTACACTCTTGAGACGTATGAGTGGGCGATTCAATAAATTATAGCGTTAGATATTTCATATTCTGACATCTTCATCTTGACCAGACGACAAATCCGTGTGGCTGAAAAACAAGAACCTTCACAACGGAAGGCGAAAGAATATACGTGATGAAGACAGTCGATTGAAACAGGAAGTCGACGAGGAGAGCAACGACGAAGACCGACAAAACGACGAGCTCAACAGCGGAGAGGGTAGAAGGAGGAAGGGCCCCGAGAACAGAGGAGATAAGGAACAAAGTAACGACAGGCACACTTGGACAGATAACGTCAAGGGGACCACCGACAGGGAATCCCAAGTAGAAGCCTGCACCTACTACGACGTCGAACTTCCCAGGTCTGCACTATCCTCTTATTCCGAGGGGGAATCAACGACAATACCATTCTTGGAGGCGCAGCCAGAGCCCTTTGCCCAAGGTAAGGGCTGATCAATAGTTTTACACAAGAGCACATTGGTACCATCATATACAACAAGGCGAATCCAATTTTCAACGCTACTCTGCCTATTTAAGAGCTTTACTCACTTAGCCAGTATGTTATTGCAAACCTCCACCCCAACAACTTCTGGTCTGCCGCAATATCTCAGAAGCAACCTGTCGTCCCGCATATTATTGTCAAGGTCACTTATGCAAATCCAAAAAGACTGAGAGGCATTTGGCGAGGGCTTTATTATAAGCTCTAGTGGCCAAGTTCAATTAAACATTAGCATTAATATACCATACCATAACATCCGGTCTCAGGATGAGGCGGACCAATCTCAGGAAATGGTGGTTGCGGTTCTGGAAGACATCGACCGCTGCGTCGCCACCGCCTGGGTGGCGGTGGAGGACGGCAACGGATATCTACCCCGCGCTAAGATGATGATGAAGCGGACTTCCGTCACCCAGGCAAACGCCTGTCTGGAGCCTTTTCCATCCGACTTTATCGGCGACGCAACAAAGCTGCCGACGCAGTATATCCGTCCCCCAAAATATAACAGTCATGTGATTCTTCTTCCCTCATCATATGCATTCGTTACACGGCGCCGCCTTTTCCTGATTATTAAGTCCTAGGTCCCGCTCTGCCCCGATTCAGCTGCCGCTGGATAACATCGAGTCTTGCGTACGAGAAGCCGCGGACCTTGTATGAAAGTTTAAGGGTGCAGCAGTCTGAGATTTGGGAATACGGGGACTTCATTAGGCCAGTAAAGCTAGGGCTTCGATGTTACATACACGGCCGCCGCCCATTAAGCCCTTCGTGAAGCATCTCTGAGTCCATAGACCAACTTTTCGTGAGGTGGTTTAGGAGAAATTGCAGTTATATCCGAGCTGCATCGGTCGAGCGCCTCGGCGTTTTGCTGCTATAGCTAGATTGTTACTACAGTTGATACGGCGATACCAGCAGTCATCAAGCCCTCCAAGCCCAAACGATACTTATCCAGCCGGTGCTTGATCAGGATCTTGAGCCACCGCTCTAGCGTCCTGGTCATCGTGATAAGCATCGACACCGCCTGGTTCATCTCCTGGTCCGTCAGGTCTCGCTTATTCTCGGCAGCATCCCGCAGCTATGGCGCGCCCGCCCGTCGGCGAACCCCGTCTCTCCCTAGAAGAGATTGCATAGGTATTGGACGCCCGGTGTATAGCTGGATCTATACTATGAGGGGTGCAGCCCCTAGTACATCCAGATGATACTATTCATGGGCACCCCCGAACAACTACCTAATCTTTCCCACGTAGCGATGGCGACAATACATGGGTATAGGATACGGATAAACTACCCGTCTCTCCCCACAAGTCTATCTCAATGTCAGCCTTCACCCTCGTCAGCTGACAGCCTGCGCTCAAGCAAATACCCACTCCGATCTTTGTCAAGTACTATAGGTAGATGAGAACATCCATTGGGGCAGGTTAGTCCGTTCCAACAAGAGATTTACTCCGGATTTATTCGTCGGAAGCACCGTCAGCCAACAAGAGGCCAGAACATGGTATATCCGTACAGCCTCTACCCTAGAGGTCTCATCATCTGAAATGATCGCGAATCAGACCTATGGATCACACTTGAAAGGAAGCACCCTACTTACCTGCCTGCCTGCCTCAAATTGCAGAACTCCTGGCATTTACAGTCAGCCTTATCTCAGCAGCATCAGCCACTTCGACGCAATGCGGCAATCGTAACCCCACGGTCCCCACCCGCCTTTTGATCTGTACTACTGTCACATCCACTCGCGACCGTCATCTCTTGTTCCAACTACCTACCATTTCATCATTTTTTCCAGAACCCCCCGTAGGAGCGCACCTTCTTAGCTCACCACCTCGTTGGAGTATTGCCATGTATCCCACCCTTCTGCGCCTTCCAAGAGAGCTGCTTTGCGCTGTTATTCATCCTTTGCCCGTCTCTGATATGCCCTATGTTACCCCTGCCAACCAGTGCACCCACAGCATAGCGTCTTCAACCATGCTTCAGCAAGCTGCGGAGAAAGACAGTACCTATATCTCCGCTCGCGGTAGCGGCCCACCATTCACTACTTGTGTAATATGAACCGTTGGTAGTTTTCTATCAAAGGTGTCCCGTTTTAATAATCTCCAACACTGAGTGTCACCCTTTTGATTTTACCTGGTACTTTAGGGTATAGGTATCATTATTAGTCTTACTAACTATATCTTAGGAATAATAGATTAAGAATACCTAGGTTTTAGGTTTTACCTGAAGGTTAGGATCTTTTGATACTAGTATGACTACTTGTGTTACTGGTAAGGATATTTGGAAATAGCTCCCGTGAAGGTCATATTTCCTTTTCCCCGCCTTCCTAGCCTTTTTACTGTACTTTAGGTATTCGAAAAGGCTGCGTGACTGCCATATTTTACTTCCACCAGCAAATGGACCTTAAGTCGATATTGGAGCAACTGCGACCGAGGGAAATATAAGCGTGGTCGCTACAGAACCGCCCACCTTGTTTCGGTTCGTAGATTACTGATGACCCGGAGATTCCTCCTCTCCAGGATTCCAATTTACCATGGCACTCACCCTGTTCACCTGCGAGCTATCTGTCTCGGGTGAAAGTAGCAAGAACAAGCAACGGGCGTCGAACCCTGATTTACCACTGTCCGTATCTCCTCACGGCACGTACTCTATCTGTTCGACGTCTCATCACCACATCTTAGGTACCCCGGTAGTCTACCGCTCGATTGCGACATCATTATCTTCGGTTACATTCGATCACGGAAATCAAAAGCTTCAAAATTAGCCACCCCCTACTATCCAGCGCCTCAAAGACGACACGGAAAGAGGAACAGTCAATCCCGTCATGAGTCGTGGAACAAACAGTCAGAAGAAAGAGCAAAAGAATCGACGCCAGACCAGAGCACGACGCCGCCAAAAGCGAAAAGTCGAAAGGGCACGAGCGATTCCAGTCAATCCTTGCATCGATCCTGTGAGTTTACTCAGATGTCGCCACAGCTTGGCAGCCGTCCTGACTATCTTGATAGACTGTTCCTCCTTGGAACATGAATCGCTGTTTCAAGACCTTGGTCCGGGACTTATCATTCCAGAGCATTGATTATTTTCGCCTTGAAGAAACACTAGATGAAGCAAGGGCGCCTGAGTTATTTGATGCCCTCCGCGAAACCAACGAAATGCGTCAGCACACCGACAGAATCATTGACTCACTAGTACTACGTCGGAGCGACTTCGACGCCGAAGAAGCAAAAGCAACAGTCGATTGGCTTATCGATGACATATGGGTGCAGATCCAACAGTTCAGGACGATGAGGATTCCCTTAACACGCACAGACATTATTTGCTGTGTCACAATGTTTTAAGCTCGTAAGAACACCTCCAAGCTACCCAATCATCACAGGTCTGCAGTTTTGCAAGTTGGCATCGCAACAAACACATCGAGCCCCGGCAGAAGAGTGCAGGCATACTAGCCGACTCCCAATGGGCCGCTGCCTTTGTTGGGGGGCCTACATCGGACCACACAAAGTGTATTGGTTGGCAACAAAGCTGAAGGCCTTCGAGAAAAGGCTTTGCATTAACTTTCCCTCGGGGCCGCGAGAAGATCACGAACGAGGGACTCGCCGGAGGACTCGAAAAAGACTTAACAAAGGACTCGACGAAGGACTCTAGTGTAGGCTCTAGCGAGAAATTACGAAGGACTCTTGGACGTCAGCTCTCGACGATTTCTTCAGGTGCTGCTGAAAGGAGCTCTAAGCGATAAATACATTTATCGAGACCGCAGCGGCCAACCAAGACTCGGTTCATCTGGCAGCTTTGCAAAGCCTCAGACCAACGATAGATACTTGTTCTTCTTCTGTGTTGGCCAACTTGCTGCAGCCAAGGAGTATTTTCAGCTTCTGAAGATGGAACTTTGACAGGACCGCAGTGAGTTTCTCTGTATGTAAGTTCCAGGCCAGATCTTGTACAGCAAGACATGACATCTAGTCTCCGGATACAGAGACTATGAATGCCCCCCAACGATCAGCAGCCAGTTTGACAAGAGACTCAAATAGGCCGCAGGCGAGGTTACTTTTGCGAAGCCAGCGACGTTTTTACTATGCCTGCGGCTCCACACCATGTTCCTTACTTTTCAATTCGAAAAGGACGTCTTCCTGGTATTCAATTACTAGCTACGTTATGTGCATAAACAGCTGGGTGCCGGGCAGATATTCTGGGACCTCGATCAGGCGGGCGCCGTCCACGGAGTCCGCTCGATATATTTTACACCTTGAGCTTATTGTTTACCGGGCCGAAAGGTACCCATTAATGGACCATCCTGACGAGGCCACACATAGCAAGTGATTGTAACAGCGTTTCCACGTTGCGAATCCTTCCTAGGCATCGCCGTCGTTTTGGTGTTGTTCTTTCAAAAATATTACTTTAGATACAAACGGTTCCCTAGTGCAAAAGCTGCCTCTCAACGTCACCCAGATACAAATGTTCAGTCACTCGGGCAAAGCTTCTCAACCTGCCACCACCAACCAGGCAAGAGTTCCCTTTGAGAGACCCCCAAACACTGCTCTCGTGTCCGCCTCTGTCAATCATTGTCCAATCAAAACTGCAACAAAGGCAAACTTGACGGCCGGGTGACTTGGGCGAATCTTTAAGCAGCCGAAGGACTTTGACACGTTTATCGAGGGAGCATCTAGGCGGCTGTGACGGGGAGCACCAGTTGCCGCAAGAGCGAAGGAGGTGATGGGAAACGGCCAGAAATGCACGTCACGGTACGCCACCTCTGATGCCTGGTGCCGATTCCCCCTATCTTGTCTCGCAAGGGTGAATTTGGTTGGCAGGTGGCAGTGGCAGGATACTGGATTTGGCGAAGCAGCGATATTGTAGCAGATGACGAAGAAATTCAAGGCTCTCAATATCACGTCTGGCATCTGGTGTCACGAGGGCAGTGAGGCTTTCGTTGGATGAATGAATCAGCCTGGAATCGACGCTGGGCTGGCGGCTTAGACCGGGAAGCATCCGGTAACACGCCTTGTTTTACCATTATAAGGACCTCTTGACAACAGAAACAGATTCACCGAGTTCTCTTCGGCCTCATAACCCGGTCTCCTGGAGGTTTACTGCAACTTCCTGCCGTGTGAGGACTGCCGTCACTGTGGCGGTTGGGCACACCGAGCGCTTACAACGTTGGCGCTCCGCAGATGGGAGCGATGTTGCCAGCAAAACCGCCCGCAAAAGTTATAGGCTTTGTGGTTTCCAAGTCATTGAGCTGGCATTGTTACGAAAGAGAACCTGAGGGATTATCTTTATCGTGAACATGATAATATAGCATCGCGAAACATCGATTCGTCACGTCCAGAGCAATAATTGATAGTCTTTGGAGAGGTCTGAACCTTGGCCATTAGATCACGACACTAAGTTGAAACAGAAAGTTACCAGGCTGATGATATCCAGACTTCTGTTGAGTGGTTCGATTGCTAGCCCAGTGACTGAATCTCTTCGGATTGCAGTGCTAGCACACTCACTCCGTTGGATATGCTCTACAAAGAACGGCCCGGCAGTCAAAAGCAGCCCAGGCACTTTCCATCCGGAGTCGACTCCATGCGAGGAACATAGGGTGGATTTGTTAATGACCAGAATGGCGGATATCGACAATGCTGTAGGCCTGTTGATAATTTGACCGCTTTCTGGTTATCTACGACCCTAGCTGATCTGCCTTCCAACGGTAATGGGTTGAAATGAGTTGGGGTGGGGAGTTTGAGTCTTCAGAAGTATTCCGGCTGAGATTTTTCACGTTTTCTTTATCCATAGAGCTCTAGGTATCTTTTTCATTCCCCACCATGCAAGATCTGGGCAGTTTCGCCGTGGAGGTCAGTCCTGAGGGCGAGTGACGAATTATCTTACGGCCGCCAGCAGTGCCTCGCTTCTTCAGCTCTAACATCTCGGGATATTTAATGTTGCTGGCAGATCCTTCTAGAACGGGGGAGCGTTGGTAAGTTAATTGGACGACTACCGAACCCGAAACGGAGAAGGGGTTTTGCCAACATCGCGACCTTTGACCGATGCCGAGAGCGAGTGAGGGGATGGTGTATGACTGCCAGCTGTACGTTACTGGTTTGGCTCCGATAGTCGAGGCTACCTGGTGCTGCCCAGGGCGATGCGAGGTCTGCTAGACGGGAAAGACGTCAGCGGGATCATCAGACAAGACAGAAGTTGAGACGAAGGTAAATGCAGAGAGGTAGAAGGGCAATAGCCTTGCGAGCGTTGCTATTGCTGTTTCCACGGTCTAATTTGATGGCTTTGATGCCTAAAAGTCTGAAACCAGTCCATATAGAAACGACCGTTGTTGTAAGTCTTCCGTGTTGTCAATTGAAGCTGCAGATATTGACCTGGTTCTTCTCGAACTTGACATGATGATGATAGTGGCACGCGATAAATCTCGTCCTCGGGGGGTTTGTGGGTGGAGAGGCCTTGCAATCGGTGAAGGAAGCTACCAAGGGAGGTTCTCAATAGAGACGTAAGACATCTAAGAGTACTTTTTCAACCTCGGTGGTCACTAATAGTCATTCTCTTTTTCCTATAAGTGCTTCCCAATCTGCTATGCTGAAGGCTCCAGAAGTTTTCAAATAGAGGCGAAACCCCCG
The DNA here is from genome assembly GCA_001693025.2 of Colletotrichum lindemuthianum. Classification (NCBI taxonomy): domain Eukaryota; kingdom Fungi; phylum Ascomycota; class Sordariomycetes; order Glomerellales; family Glomerellaceae; genus Colletotrichum; species Colletotrichum lindemuthianum. The sequence goes on from MASP02000495.1 coordinate 26,541, forward strand.
GGAAGCATGGTCAATTTATACCTCGGTATTATAGCTAGATACCACAGTTCATCGGTGTGAGGTAGCTTAAAAAGGAGCCCAGAGCAATCTATAGTTAAGAACCAAAAGATACTTAGCCTAACAGATACTAACAGCGAGCAGTGAGTCAATACTGCCGCTCGTTTGTTTGCTAGCCACAACATCAACATCACAGATGTAACCGCAAAATGTTTGGGCGCTGGGTAGACAGCTTTCCAGGTGCAAGGCTGTACGCCTATTATGTCGGATTCGCAAGCTGTGTATAGAGGAAAATATAGTTTTAGGTTATTATAGACATTCAACTAGGCAAGGAAGCAGAGGAGGGAATAAGAGAGATGTGAGGGATGTGGAGTAAGCTGTAAATCAAGTCACACACTCGCCCATCTGTTGACAACTATGACAGTCAAATGCGGATAGACAGTCTTCCTAGTGATCAAGACCACATAGAACCAGTGTCAAATTCCTATCATCAACTGTCGTGACAAGATAGCGTGCCTCTCGCCAACGTATACATAAAGACTTGAGCCCAAGTGACTGTTGGTACAGACGCGATCTGCGTCGGACTGCGTGCTTTTATGTGATGGAGGATTACCAAACATGCCCATCAGGCGGTGCACGAGTTCGATCTGCTCAGGCTTTAGCACCCTGTCCTACTCCTCACGGTTCTTCCATCGCAAAACACCGGTGCCCTTCAAGCCCTCTTCTCGACAGTGACCTAGCGGCATCTTCACTAACAACATTACTCAAGCTATCGACCAGCGACCTTACGCCGTCGGGATTTGAGACAGGGCTTCCACGGTGGGCGTAGTAGCCTAGACTAAACACAAGACAACAGTGTCAGCGGGCTCGATTGCTATCATTGCTCTAGGCGAGACTTGTAGTATCGCAGTAGGCAGCAGGGTAGTCAGCACCCATTATATTGCCTAGCTGGTTGTTATTAGCTGAACGGACACAAACTTGTGAGGCGTTAGTCACGCATGTCGAGGCACTGAGGATAGTGTATTGCCGCGATTCGCAACAGGTATATATCGTGTGTTCCCGTCAGTATTGCAGCCGGACATCCATGCAGAGAGAAACCCACAATTTGCGGCCAAAGACATCAAACCCAAGCAGCATCGGTTAGAACCTGCTGCCCGACAGGCTGCAGTTTACACGAAACTAACGGCAGGTCATAAGTTAGCAATCCCTGTCTTTTCTCATGCCACCTCTGAGCTGATCTAAACCTTGAGCAAGAGTAGATTGAATGTGGTATTGATGCTGGGAGGTACTTTGGTTGATCCTGATGTCCTCATTATAGAGATTGACTCATGCGTGGACAGCGGCGACCTCAAAATGGTTGTGGCAGGATAAGGAAACTCGAAGGAAAGGATATTGGGGAAAACGTAGTTTGAGCATCTGGACTAGCATCCACGGCGCGGCTGTCAACGATGACGACACCTCCTGGCATGGTCTCGATCTTAGTCTCAGTCATGGCCTCGGCGGTAGTCATGGCCTAATAGAGCTGGCGATGGCTGGAGTCAAAGCGGCTACAGGCTGGTTCAACACCTAATGGCCTATAAGGTAGGGGTTCTGACTGGGTGTTGGCAGTTGCGATGACAGTGGCTGCAGAAGAGAGGAACAAGTGCTTCTTCTCGCCTGTGGTGAACTGCGACGACGTCTCGTACAGAAGCATTGGAAGGTGGAGACAGGTAGACCTTGTCCAGAACAACCCTTCTAGATGGTGGTTGTAGCTGAGGTACTGACTGAACTGCAGTTTATCAGCGCAACACCAACAGAGGTGCAAGTAGCGAGGCCATGGGGCCGTTCAAGGATTCCAGGAGCCCACACCAGCGATCTTCAGCCAGATCTTTTTCTTCTTTATCCCCTCTCCGTCGATGCGACAAGCAGGTGCTATTGTCATTGCAAGACGGAGTGTTTAAACAAACCAAGATGTGGAAGACCAAGACCATACAGTAGCTGCGTCCTTCGTTGGCCACGAGAACACTCCATTAGCCGCAGCTCGATGTTGTCGCCGCATACCCACTTTGGGGTTGCTGCGATATCAAAATCAAACACGGTCTTCTCTGGAGTCGTCCGAAGGGTAATGAGACGGAAGCATGTCTTCTGCCAAATGATCAGCTCCTGACTCCTTATATGCAGGGAATGGGCTTTCAACTCCCAAGGCGCTACGGAACAAGGCAGCGTATGTCATCCTACCTTCAGGAATTCATATGCTACATTAAACGTTTTTCTCATCCATATCATCGCATGCAGTAGCAAAGGTCCTAGGTATAATATCAAGGAAAACAATATAATTGTAGAGCTTAGTACTAACGTAGTATTAAAGTATTATGTATCGTTATCGAATTTTGAAATATTAGTAACCAGTCATTGAAAGTATACTTGAGAACTAACTAATATTAATTTCGACATATATCTATTGATAAGAACCTACCTGAAGTCCTTGCTTTGCTCCATGCGGGCTAGGGCTGATTCCCCTCAAGCAGGCTATGCACTCCACTAGGGACTTCCATGAACCCTGAACTACACGCTGCTCTACTCTACGGTCCAGGGTGTCCCCTGGCCGATACACCTCCAGATACCTTACGCCCATGCCACGGGACACCTGAATGCACGTGCTGCTGCTGCTGGTTCTTACCGATCGAGATGCAACGCTTGACCCCATCCCCCATTGAGGGAGCTGGTCCACAACCGAACAGACTCAGTTCAACTCTATGCTTGCTTTACCTCTCAGCAATTTCTACTGCAATCTCAAGGATGCTACGACACAGAAACTCCAAAGCTGTTACGTTCGACATCTTGTGTTGATCTGGTGGCTAGTATTTCCAGCCACTCTCTTGACCAACGATCGGTCACAGCAATGACGTCTCCAACGCCTGCGACATTCCTGCCGACGTCTCGATTCCGCAAAAGGTTGCTCACTTGCTGAACAATGACACGCTGCAATCGCGAGCGATTGGAGATCATTCGAGGCCATCTCCAATCTTCGGTGCTATAGGCACTAGTCGGAACATCCGCTTCGACAATATTCATCTGCTTGGTCCGCAATAGAGTCTCCGACAATGGCCTGGGGCCGACAAGCAAAGCACCCGACGCCCACAGGATGGCGATAGGGGGTGATACTTTTCTTCCCTTCGTCAATTCGTCACCCGAATCTGAAGCCGGTACTGGCACGAAGGCGTTCTGATTCCCACTTATACTTCTTGTCGCCGCTTCGTGCTTGGTTGCCACCTTCTTCACCCTTTCCCAACCATCAAATGGGCTACGGCAACGGCATCGTCCCATATCCCGACATAACACACATTTGCAACAAGCACGTCGACCAGGCTGAGCGTCGGATACATGACCATGAGGAACAAGCATCATCGTGGGGAACTTGACATGTCCAATCACAGCAAGCACAGGCATAATCGCAGGCCGAATAGAGCTGGGGTTGTGAAAGCCTTCGATTTCTGACGAGGTCCGTCGCGCAAGTCAAGCTAGTCCCCTCGGGAAAAGCCTTCAAGCCTAATCCTTGATCACGAAGACTGGGCAGTTCTTCCACTGCCGAGAACGCCGAGGACATGGAGCTCTGGCCCCATTGTGACGACCGCCCCGTCAACTCGGCAGTGCTTTCAGTCAATGCTATCCCTCAGCTGGGCTCTCGCGGAGGCAGACAAGATGGAGGATATAGGAAGTAGGAGTCTTTCGTACGGAGACGATGGCAAGACCCTGTCGAGCACGTGGCAACAACAACATAAATGCTATACCAAAAGCCACTACTCTGTCGCTTCCTGGCACCCACGGCAGTCGCTTGATCCCTCATAGAGTCTACTTTCGTCTCTTTCCCGCGCCGCAGGGATAATCCGGACGATCTAGCACAGGTCCAGTTCAGCATGGCCCATCGCGACTCGGTTTCGGCCGCATTCGGATCCGGGTATCTAAGGCGCCATAGGTACTTGAGCCCAAGGAAGGGATCGGACTTGATGAGTGCCTCAATATGCTCTCGGGCGAAGAGTCAAGCCGGGAATGAATGACGACTGTCAGTGACGATAGACAACTGTCCGTCACATCTGTCTGGATAAGTATTCACCAGGCGAATTATCAGTAACCAAACCTACCTCGCCTCGAGTGAAAACCTTTCCAAGGCACACCTGTTGAAGCAGCCTCTGTGGAGGAGGAGGACAATCTTTGCCTGGGAAAGCTGATTGATTGGCAGGCTCTCGAGAGATGCCGAAATGAAGGCTGGTAGCAGAATCTCTATACCTGGACGTTGGTATTAAAGACTCTAAGACTCGACCGATACAAGGTGGAACACTCCTAGGACTGGCCTAGGGGCCAACGGCTTGCCGAGGATGACTTTGGTCTTGAAGGGGTAGCTATGTCTGCGAGTTCCTCGCTCTCCTGGCGACCTGTTTGCCTTGATTATCGACGGATCCACGTCCACCCAGCTAAACCACCGTTGAGACCCGGAGCGCAGACGGAGAAGCGGGTTAGTAATCCGAGCGATGGTAGCACTGGGACTGTCATCAAGAAGGGAGTGGGCACTACGCCGACAAAAAGGACGGTCATGAGGACCAACAAGATGGAGTTTCTGCGGTTGCATGAAGATAGAGGAGCCGAAAGACGTCATTGCTAGTAACAGAACCAGACAGTCGACCACATAGCTTCCGGCACTGGGCGTTGTTCCGGGATGAGGACTTGCCGCAGACAGTTTTTCGTTTCTAGAAGGGCAAGAAGTTGCAGCAGTCCACTTCATACCACTGAAACAAGGTACTACAGACGCTCCAAGTTAAGTCTCGTGACGACATCTCATGGCATCATCTCCCTATTGAGTTGGAGAAAGGTCTCCTAACCTCAACAGGGTTGGGTCCTAGTATCTCATTGGGTATAGTGAGAGGGCACTCTTTCTTCGACGTAGCAGCTAGATGTTTCAGGTTAAGGAGAACTCAACGAATATCAGTAGGCAGCCTCGCGGAAGGAAACGCTCAGGTGTATATTTATGAGAGTTCACCATAATGAAAATATGACAGATAGTACAGGGGATTAGAAGCATTAATATAGAGACAGAAAGACAGAGATAGGGTAACGGGAGGCTGCATCCTCCACAAACTGAATCTCTCCAACTTCAAGCTTGTAATTATAGTCATTCAAGAATTTATTGGTAGCTTAAGGAGATAGCACCCATAAGCTGTAATTAGAATTATAAAAATAGCGACCTGGAGAAAATAAACCTTCCTTTTTTAAGGAATTTTTGGGATAAGTATAATACTCTGATTTGTATAATACACTTAGATTAAAGACCTATAGTGGTAGGAATAGTGGTATATTGCTTACTTCATCTCTAATAGCTAATAGTAACAAAGTAAAATCTTTCACATCCTTTCAATTTACTACTCAAAGGGGTATCATAACGGTAGTAGCTGTACCAAGACACAAATCAAAGAACAGGGCAGCTGTAAACACCATATGTGTCACTCAGCCCAACATTTCCACCATCACCTAGATGATACGGACGAAGACTCTGATGGCCATTCGTCCCCATCATGCGCACTTGTGCTGGAGCTGGAGAACTGCCTTTCAGCCTCGTGACAGTTGTCGTCTCGAGCCCTTTGCTTGCAGACACAAAGCTCTTGGCCTGGTGTAAACTGCAGCCAGGACAAGATGTCCAGCCATTGAGACCTTGTGCCATCTCCCGAACCGACTATATCCTTCACTTCTGTATCTAGCTGCTTCAAAACATGGATCTTGTGTGGTGCTCGGGCACTGTCGATATATGCTTGATGGACGCGCACACTGTGTGTGGTGAAGCATGTAACAGTAACCTGGAGGCAGCTCAGTCAGCAAAATATGATTGAAAGAGCTACAGGAGGAATGTACCATCTTGAAACCATTCTGTGAAGTGGCAAGAGGTGTAGACAGCTGGCGGTGGAGGAGAGCGAGCAAGCAGTAGAGCTCACTGCGAAAGAGGCTGTCCTGGCTTCGAGAGGCTGTTGCGGTTGGGTCGGCGACAGCGCATCCAATGTTCTTCTCTGCCTCGTATACTGTAACCATTTCCCAGGCTGGTGATTCGTATGCGCCGTTGACGAGCATCCCTTCCCATGGATCTTCAACGTTGGGTAGTCGGGGTCTTGCACGCCGATCACGTGGCAGTTTGGCAGGGCTTCCGAGTTGAGGTGTTTGGAGGGTACTGGAAAGCAAGGATGCAGTATCGTGGAAGATGCTAGCCCATTCGAGAGCGGTGTTTGAGGGCGCGCCTGGGTAAGGCTTATCGTCTGCTGGTGGCTGGAGTGTGGGAGAATCGGGGTAAGACTGAAGAAGTGATTGAATCGACCGGTTTATGTCGTCATGGGACGTCGGCGATGACAGCAAATGCGCGTCGACGATGGGCGTGCCAGTGGTGTTGGTGATGATGCCCCAGGATTTCAGGAAGTCCTGGGTGGTCGCACCTTGGAGGCGGTGCAGGTCTCTGATTGAAAGCGCGACGTGCGATGCAGCAGATTGAATGGGGTCCATTTCGGGCAAGCTCTGAGAGACAGTCTTCTCATACAACTGCGCCATTGCGATGATTGCTGGTGCTGGTGAGATGCGGTGCTGCCGCCTGGTTGTCGCGAGTGTTGTGTTTTGGTGAAAGAGCAGCTTTGCTGTACGCGGCGAGCTTGCTTGTTGCTAGGGGAACGGTGATGTCACTTAGTACCTACGTCAAGAGTCAGCTGACCCGCTCAGGATAAGCTACGTATCTAATCTCTTTATCGATAAGAGGTCCACCAACAGGAAATCGAATTCCCCAACGGAATCGCATCCCCCAAACGGCGTCAAGCTCCTCCCTCATCTTCTTGGGCACTGAGACTGACCATTTCAGAGGCAGAGTTCCTCCACAATGGCGCCGCCACCGAATAAACAGCCTGCCTTGCCTGCCGACGAATCGACATGGCTTGCTGCCGTCAGCGAGACTCTGTTCGGCGGCGTTCGTCTCCGCGACGTTCCTCTCGGTGACATGTCCGAGAAAACCTTTTCTGGCTCGACGATACCATACGAGGCCTGCCTCCAGCTTCGAGCCCTTTGGCCTCCCACGCGAATACCTGATCAAGCACGCCATGAACTCGAGGGCGATGGCAGACGCGCAGACCTGTCTCTCTTCAACAAGCGCGACGCGGACCTTGCAGCATCTCTTCTCGAAAGATCGCAAAGGCTGAACCACTTCCTCTCCATTACAGCCGGTGCAGGTGTTGCCGAAAATACCGATCCAACAACGACACCTGTCGCGGGGCAAAGCACTCTCGATAATGCAGATATATTGGGCATGTTTGTACCATCGGTCCTCTCATGGCGGAAACTTCGAACCCCACCAGGGCAAGAGCATCACAGGCCCCTCTACACACCTAAGGCGAGGCGGCTCGACCCAGGTACCCACTTCCGCTCGTCGCAACCGGTATCCAAGTTGGATTTTAGCAGACCATCGAAGCAGATTCCATCAGAGGATGATACTGAACACAGGAGTGGGCTTGAAGATGACGAGGCTGATGCCAGCAAATCGTCCGAAGACAGACCCGGTGCGCTCTGGGCCCAATTCGATCGCTTAGCTCTGTCTCCGTCAGTGACAACGAGACGAAATGCGGCCCCGTCTGCATCTGCAGTACCGCGTGTGCCGCCTGAAGTGCCCGTCGTCATTCCAGCTTGCCTTCCACTACCACCCTCTCGCCAGGCTACAGAGGCCTCGTCGCGAAGCTCGAAGCCGAGGCCCGTTTATTCCAGACGTACCGAATACGAAGTACAAACGTCGCACTTCTTCGTGACGTACCTTGACACTCTGCTCGGCCACGCTCTATCCCTTGGCGTCGGAGACCACATCTCTGTTATTGCGCAGGAGAAGCAGTACAAGTTCGGGTCGAAGAAGACGGCCGAGACGAGCAACCCTGGCCGCGGCGACGCCTTCTTTGTAGCATGCCCTGACGGAGCCATCTACACCCATGTCAACGTTGGGGACCGCAGACCTTTCATGTTTTTCGAGCTGAAGCCCTTCAGGCGAGACACAGGTCCCCGCGGTCAGCTTATATGCCGAGAGGAGACGGCTGAGATGGCGGCAATCATCTACCAGGAATACGTCGCTGGCCACAGGTAAGATGCTATTTCTTGTAGCCCGTTTGTGATATCTACGCCAAGCCCACTGATGTTGACATGATGCCGTCTTTGTCTTTTCCTTGCAAGCTATTAGGCATATCCCGCCTCTGTAATCGCCTCTCTGCTAACGCCCCCCCCGAAAACTGCCCCGTGATAGTACACAGAACTATCGAGAGTACATGCTGTCCCTTGACCAAGATGATTTCTGGCTTATCTCCGTGTCCTTCACTGGCAGATACTTGGAATATCTTGCTGATGCACGAAATCTGACTGGCACGGACGACATGGGCCACGGAGACTTTGTGGTCTTCCAGCGATACGGCCCGTTCCGTATCACTTCACGAATCCAGATGAGGCCTCTCAACGTAATCGTTGTTGCTGCAGCCATAGCCCAATTGAGGGAGACGAGTAGCGGACCGCAGCTTCTGAAGCGCTTGGAGGCCGAATTAGCAACTTCCGTGAGAACCGAAGCAACAAAATAAGCCGCCCAGTAACGTACCATCGGTGGACTTTCTCCGTGAAGACTCTTCCTACTACGTTAGTCCGGCCCAAGCTAGCTTAAGTGATCAAAGGTATTCTCTTTAGGGCAGGGCAGGGCTACCGCCAAGAGGCTACACTCGGGCATCAGCCCTTGGCGGAAATATCGGCGTAAAGTCGGCCAGGTAATGTCCATCCTACCACCAAACTTGTTGCCAGACCTGCAACTAGACCTGCTCCGATGGTTTCCGCCTGATGTACTTCCGGGCATGCTTTTGGCGATGTCTACAACATCTTGAGGGTCTACTCTGCCAATCAACATACCCGAGAGCCTACGGAAAAGGCGAGAGCGGAAGGCTTCTCTGCAAGCGCGCTGGAATGACCAACGGTCACCTTGCACAGGTCTTCTGATGCTTCGAGTTCGATTAAGCACCGCGGGGCTGACCATATGTTCTGGCTTCATCAGTCTAAAACGGCAAATATATCCTCCTTCGTTGGAGCGCCCGAGACACCATCATCTTCTGACAAATGCATATTCTCCCTGGACCATGTTTGTTCCTTTTTGGGGATGCTACTCCTTGTGTAAACCAACATAATCGCATCGACCATCGGGTCTGTCAGTATGTAAGGCCGTAGACCTGATGTTTCGTCTCGCATTGTATCTGTTAGTAACTACATTCCGTCTTGAAGTCGATCTGCAAGTAAGCTGGCGGCGCTTCAAGAGGTAGCTGGCCTTCTTCATAGTAATTTCTCTCAGTATGCCTGCGAGCCTCCTCGCTCCTTGAAACAATATACCCGTTTGGAGATTGTAGAGAGTGTAAACTACTTATCGAAACTTCTGGGTGAGTTTTTGTAAGTGACGTCTGAGGACCGGCGGGATAGCTTCTGCACTGAAGATGTTGGTTGAGTCGAAACCGGAATAACAGACTATAGTCTGGATCACCTCAAGCGTTACTAACAAACAAGAGGAGAGTCAAGGTAAGTGAGGATCTGAGACCTAGGTTTGGTCCTTATTACAGACATCCGGGTCAACAACTTCGGGCCTACTCACGCTATTGATTTGTACATAGTAAGATACCAACGTCTTAGTTAACCCAACAGACATTTGGCTTTACCCCAAAACTTCTCAGTCTGACTCGGATTCAAGAATATAACTGATATTACGAAGGAGGCACCGCAGGAAGGGATGAAAACGGGTTGATCTCTCTAAAACGGGGCTATGGGGCGAAGGAGTCTAAATACCTCTGAACTGTTGCGTTCGCTACGGTTGGTCCCCGTAGGTACGTACTATATAACCCAGCATAGGGGATAATGACACAAAGTCGTCATTACTAAAGCTTTTGCTTTATGCTACAGTAGTTACCCTACCCCACTCGTAATATAATAATAACTTTATACTATATAGAGAGTCAGGGTTCGAATCCTACGTAATACTAAGTTATACCTCCCTAGGTTCACTATTATACCTAACTATAGTAAGTATATATAGATTACTTTTACTTTCTATATTACTACTTAGGTTTCCCTATATTATATCTAACTATTACCACTTAGTTCTTAATATAGGGATATACCTCTTAGAGGGGAAATATAATATTATATTTACTATAGTTAGTCCCTATAGATATATACTATATAACTCAGTATAGAGGATAATAATATAAAGTCGTTATTACTGAAGCTTTTACTTTATACTACAGTAGTTACCCTACCCCGCTCGTAACATAAACCCACGCGAAGCCACATATAGCTACATATAGCTGGGGGCTTCGTAATATATCCCCCTAGTCTCACATATATAGCGTAAGGCTGAAAATAAAGCTAAATATATATACTAAAACTAGCTATATCTCTAGATCCCTAGTGTTTAAAAGTATTATACTATTATATCTGCTATAAGTAGTCTCTATAAATTAACTTTATTTTATTTATATTATAGGAGATATCTCTATATCTACTACTAGTAGCTACTATAATATATTCCTTCTAGCTTCAGGAAGTAGTTAATTTATACTTACTAAAGGTAGTCTCTATAGATTAATATTACTTTCTATTAACTAATTGAGGCTACCTCTATATTTACTGCTAGTAGTTACTATAGTATACTTTACCTAATATTTTTAATATTCTTAAGTAATTAAGATAATTAAAGCTCCTCTTTCAGCTATTCTTCAAACTATATTTATATCCTTAAATATTTCTATATAGAGACTTTTAGTTTCTCTAAAATCTACTTTTTTTTATCCTCTAAAAAAGTAGTTTAATATAAGGTTTTTATATCTTATAGTATTATCTCTAAATAGCTATATTACCTTATAGCTTATTAGTAATTATAGTTATAAAGATAATTCTTTATATTACTATCTCTATAATTCCTACTTACTTTAGGAGTTTCTTATAAAGATTTCTTATTTTAAAATTATACAGCCTCTTTATTACGAGTTAATAGATAATTAGTATATTCTGTAAATATTATGAAAACTCTAGAGTTACTTCTACTTACTTTTCTCTAATTTAAAATACTTATAAAAATTATACTATACATAAGGATATTATATAATATCATACTTAGCTTAATAGAGCTATATAATTTAAGAAGGTATTACCTTATCTATTGAGAAGTAAGTTAAACTAAAATTACCTCTAAAAATATCTATATTGCGAGGGCTCCTTATATATTAAGAATCTTATATATCCTTATATACTAAAATACTTTATATTAATTATTATATTAAACTTCTAGATTAATAGGAGATTTAGCTTTTATTAATATACTATAATATTTATTTTAGATTACTATAACTGTTGGTTTAATCGTCAGGATATCGCACGCCGTACGTAATCTCGTCGTACGGATGCAAACTGGTGTTCTGGTTTTTCAGTTGTTGTTATTGTTACGTTACGTGGCGCGCGGCGCCACGTAAGGCTCTAGATCTACAGCGTGGCAATTGCTTACTAATTGCCACGCCGCTAGGCTACGGCTGGCGCCGGGGGCCAGGCACCCATGGCCAGTGGGCTATAGAGGGCATGCCGCCACGTACGTGGCAGCGTATACGGTTACCGCATACCCTACAGTATAGCGTAACTAACACTAGCAACTTTTCTTTTTATTATATACCCTAGTGCCTATCTATTTACACGAAAAACGGTGCCTTTTGCGATCTACGCCCTTTATCTGAATAATATCCGAATACCTATTTATCTACTCCACTTAAGTTACCTATCCCTCTATTCAAATAGTTATATAGTTTAAATTAATAAATCTCTTAAGGGTGCAGTTTGGAGTGCCCTTCGTGAAGATATTAGTGATATTATTATCTCTATTAATCCACCACACTTTATAAAACTTACAGCATTCATATAACTATCTTAACGCTATAATATTGATTATTAGACACTTCTCTTTAGTAATACTAAGCTTTATAAGGCACTTATAAAGTAAGTATGAGTTAGTATATATAATAGTTAAGATCTGAGGGAGCTTTTAGTGGTTAAGAATCTTCTTGAGCGATATAACTATAGTATAGGTAAAGTCCGCACTAGTTACTATAGTATAGATCTCTAAAGTAAGTATATTCTTAGTAACTTTCTTACTTTTAGTAGATGAATAATATATAAGGTTGCTACAGAGGTCAAACTAGCTATCGTCAGTTACAGTCTCTTAGCTTAGGATTATTATAAATCCCAGTTAAGATAAGAAGTTAGTATTATTAGTAAAAAAGCTGTTAATGAAAGCGTAAAAGTATACCTTAGAGAGGTTAAGTAGCATAAAGTTAAGGCCTCAGTTGAGGTGCTCTATTTACCACTTAAGCTGTTTATTGAGCGTGGCAGCGTCATTACTTAAGGGTTATTACTCTTACGCTGCGTGCGAGAGGTTAAATAGAGCTTTCAGTTAGTATATAGAGGTAAGGTATATACTATATGCACGTTATTCGATATACACCCTCTTGAGTGCCTCAGGTGCAGCGTGCGTGTTGATAAGGGCTAGTTTTTACCTTTAGTGCTTTTAGTGTAAGTGGAGGTAATTGCTATAGAGCAACAGGATACCTCTATTAAATATGAGGGGCGTAGTCTCTGAGAGTATAATTTTAAGCTTCACTTTAAATAAGACTTTTTTAAGCTCCTTATCCTCTCGGTGAGAGAATACTATATCAGAGAGGCTGAAAGTATTATCAGTTTATATACTAATAAGGCTAAAGGCGTTATTTTAGGTGCGTAAGATAAGGAGGTATAAGTTATATATTAAAGTCTCTATTTATAACTACTCCTTATAATATATAAAGTAAGTTATTCACTAGTAAGTTCTAGCCTTAGTGAGGCTATAAAGTAACTTAATAATAATTATTATAAAGTCTAGAGAATATTACTCTTTAAGGTGTAAAGGTAGATCAGCTATAATATACCTTATAAGCTCTATTTTAGCTTAAGTATAGGCTTAAATAACGTCGCGAAGCTATATTATTATACCTTCATACTTAAGGAAGGTTGGAGCTACAGCTAAAATTAATTACTAGCTGCTCTATTAGATTGTTAGCAATTACATTAAAATCTCAAACTTGCTACAGTCTCTAAAGCCTTAAATTATAAGTCTCAACTTCTTATATACTTTATTAGTATCCTTATTCTTAATCTTATTAATAATATGAAACTTAAAGTATTTATAATCCTTATAGAGGATAGGATTATATTAAATAATCTTTATAATATTATTATTAATAATATTCTTAACCTCCTTTTTAATCAACTCTTCAAACAGTAAACTAAACATTATAATTATACCTTTTATACAGAAAGTAAGTAAGAATACTAGATCTAACTGCTTCTTAGCTGTGAGATATACTATAAAATAAGCTTCTTAGTTAAACTCTAGAAGTTAAAATAATAAATTACTAACCATTCAGAAAGGGAGGATATTATTATCTTCTATAATAGAAGCAGTATAAAATATTAACTATATATTTGGAGATTTAAAGATAGTTACAAATAAAATCAAAGCAGCCATATAGGATTATAAGCCTCTATTTACTATTAGGTTACTTAGAGATTCTTAACCTAACTGAGGGTTAGTATATAAAGCTATAAGTATTAATTCTTATAAAACTATAGCTCTAGCTGCATTATTATTAATCTCTTATTTATCATTTTTAAAATACTATTTTATAGCTATTAATTAAAACTCTCGAGAGCTATAAAGTAGCTTAAGAATGTATATCTTACTGTAAGTAGTAATGAGAGGATATAACCCTTACTAGCCCTTTTTCTCTCACTATACACACACAAGAGTCTAAAGTAGAAAGATTATCACACGAGAGATATCAGAGCCATTACGCATTACCAAAACAGTATTAATAGTGCATTTAGTATACTCACGGCAGACCTCTTCCGTAACCTTACATATAGCTTAAATCCAGGTAATAATATCCAGAGAGGAAGCTGAATCTTCCGTGAGGTGTAAATACACTCTAAATATAAGCAGAATAAACATAAAACTATTCAGACTAACAATATTATTAATTACCTTATATACTACTTAAAAAGATACCTCTTAAGTAATAATAAGAAGCTCTATATAGTAAATCTCATATACACAGTAGAGAAACATATAGTAATATTCTACTTTACTAACACTATTATATACCTTAATAAACATAATATAAACTATCAATCTCATAGTTTTTACCTCTAATCTGAACTCTTCAGATCGAAAAGTTATACCCACATTAATAGTAATAAAATCAGGAAGATCTTAGTATATATTAATCTAATATACCTTAAAAGTTTCCTATATTACCTTCACTAATAAGTTAAATAAAAATCGAGCGGCGTTAAATACTATAGCAGCATTAATAATATAAAGTATATTATAGTTATTAATATAGATAATATTAATAATAATCTCAAAATTAAAGTTAATATCACCTTAGATAGCAAAACGAAATCGCAAGAAAGCCACACTATGTATTTAGCAGTAATAGTAATACCTCTTGAGAGCCTTAAGAATATATTATTCAACTGGATATTCCACTTTAGTGAGGATATTATAAAAGTACGCCACAGCTAAGTATCTAAAGCAGCAGTAAAATCTCTATATCTCTATCTCTATAAAGTATACAGAAGTAATTATTCTCTCCTTATCAAGAAACATCCACAGATACCCCTATTTTCAAATAATAAGTATAATCTTTTTACCCTAACAGAGCTTATTACAGATATTATCAAATATAATACTAAAATAATCTATATCCACAAGGTAGAGTAGGAAGAATATATTATATAAAACTACATAAAATATAATAACACTAAGCAGTATAAATATATTAACTATTCTAAATATTATAATAAAAATAGCTCCTCTAAAATATATTATAACTAATTTACTTTATAGAGATATAAAAATAACAGAGAGGATAACTAACCACTTTAATATAGTAAACTAGGAGTACCTAGCAGTCAAGAATCTAGCAGTATCTAAGTCAAATAGAATACTTTAAAATATGGTACTTAAGTAGCAGCCCTCAAGTGTAAAAGTATACATAAAGGTAGTAACACTATCTATAAATTTACCACTAGTAGTGACACTTTTAGTGAGAATATAGATTATTACTTAATCTTAGAGGATTCTTGTGATTTTGCCTCTATCTAGAGCAACAGACCTCTCACTATAAAACAATATAAAAAATATCTTTAGGGCAGATCCTATAGAGTAGCTTTCCTTAAGGTTAATACCTATTTAATACTACATAATAATATCTCTATTAGTGTTAACCTCTAGTAGAGCCTTAAGACTGTCGTTATCGAAACTATTAATATCTTTATAGCTTGTGAGGAAAACTTAGTATACTGCCGCAGAGTACACTTTAAGGTTAGTAGTTAACTTATACCTATTAAATAAGGTATACTTCTCCTCGAGAGTATACCTTATAGACTAATAACTAAGTTTACTACATATATAGTATTTTTGATTAATATAGCTATATATAGATATTAGAAGTAAGTAATAGCTACCTGGAGCGTGAGGCTGTATGTATATAGAGGTATAACTATAGTCTTAAGGGTTACCTTAAAGTGAGTTATATATATAGTTAGTCTAAAATTAATCTCTAGCTACCTTCTAGTAATTATCTCTATTATCTTATATATATTACACCTTTTGGATCGACAAGATGTTACTTACAGTAGATCTCAATTAATTATAGAGACTTTAGGAGGTTACTGTAAGGCTGAAGAAAGCTAACTAGCACTCTAGTATACTATAGTATACACTTATAAGCTAGAGGTAGAAGGTATTATTTATTTAGATCTTTATAGAGAAAACTTTTTAGATATGTGTAAGTTTTAAAATCAGAAGTTTAAGAGCCTCCTTTTTACTCTTATTAGAATTTTCAGTAATAATACTTTAAAAGATAGTATTCTGCTAGTCAGAGAGGTAAAGCTGTTAATTCTTATTATTCTTAAAGTAATCCTTAACTTACTAGACTATTTGGTTGAACGTGAGGTTAATATTCAAGTTACTTAAGTAATTAAAATAAAACTTGAGAGTATCGTCCTTAGGTATAATCGAAAATAGCTCTACCTATATATATTATAGAATACTAAACTTAAAGTAGTAATCGCGGAAAATATAGATCTTTAACTTAAGAATATCATAAAAGCCTCCGCTATACTTCATACTCTTATTATATAACTTCATAAGATCTATAGTATATTTAGCAGATATATTATTAAATGGAGTAGTAATAGTAGTATATAGGAAGTATTCTTAATATCCAGGTTAGTTTCAGCTAGAATCTTAATAATCCTCTTGCTATTAGAGAAGCTTTAAGATAGTTAAATAGGGAGCCAGCAAGACTATTAGTTATAATAGAGGTCTCTCGCCTGGAGCTATATGTATATAAACCAGCCAGTTTAGCGAGGAGTATCTCTCTTTAACTACTTGCAGTGGGAGTATTATTAGTGTAGCATTCTTAACCTTTAGTTAGATATTATAAAGAGATAGAGTAAAGTTTAACTTCTCTATAAGGAGGTTATTAACTCACTCAGAATATTTCTTAAAGTTACTTATAAGGATAGTATAACATTTCAGTATATTATTAATCTTATTAAGAGTCTATAAAATAAACCCTTCTTACTAAGTTAGTTAGTATATTACTATAAAGATTTAATTACTATCCTTATTAACTTTAATGCTATAAGCTATAAGGTAGTCCCTGAAGTATCAGATTATAAGGATACTAGTAAGCTGCTAAATTACTATAAACTAATCCTTAAAGTTACTTTTAAATATCTAAAAAAATTCTAAGCTATAGAGTCCTATATAGATATAGAGGGCTATCTAATATATTAAATAGGTAGAGATTTTCACAGAGTCCTCCTCTATAATAATCTTATAATTAATATTAAAAATTCAGCTAAAGAATGCTAGGTTAAAATATTAATAAAGTTTTATAGGTATAGAGATACCTGATAGTATTATTATTACAGGCATAAAGCTGCCTGGGGCAGATATCTCACCTATAGGAGTTAATTCAGACATTATTATAAAGGCAAGAGAGGTATAAAGTAAGGGAGGATTATTAATATTATTAGATCCACATAAAGAGGAGTAGGGGAAGAGTTTTTAAGAAGTTATATAAGTCTCTTAAGGAGTCGAAACTAAAGATACTATAAATCTTTAATACTAAAAAGTTTAGTAATAACTTAAAGAAGGTTATTATATTAGTTAAATATACTCCTATAAGTAATAAAAGTAATTATAGTTATTAGCTTCTCAGTAGTTATTATCAGGAAGTTACCTTATTTTAATACTAAAGTTAAATATAGTTATTAGTATCTTAATAGTAGTGATCTGTAAGGAATTAGCATACAATTCAGAAGGCTCCTAGCGAGATCTTAAAGCAGGGAGGGTCTAAAGTATCTAAGTAATAATCTCACAATCTTTCACCTTATATAAACCTCAGATATAGAGTTTCATAATTACTTCTTCTAATATAGTAAGTCTTACTAATCTGCAGTATAGTAGTATAATAGTTATATTAACTACTAATTAGTATTAGTTTAATCGTCAGGATATCGCACGCCATACGTAATCTCATCATACAGATACAAACTGATATTCTAGTTTTTCAGTTATTGTTATTATTATATTATGTGGCGTGCGGCGCCACATAAGACTCTAGATCTACAGCATAGCAATCACTTACTAATTGCCACGCCACTAGGCTACAGCTGGCGCCAGGAGCCAGGCATCCGTAGCCAGTAGGCTATAGAGGGCATACCACTACATACGTAGCAGCGTATACAGTTACCGCATACCCTACAGCATAGCGTAACCAACAATAACTATAGTAAATAATATAAATATTATATATTTTTAAAACTATATATTAATATTTAAATTAAAATATTACTTTTATAAATAAGATTACTTTAAACTATTATTAAAATCTCTTAATTAACTATACTGTTAATTTATTACTATATAAGGTTATAGCCTATAGTAAGCTTCTTTCGCTTTACTATATAGATCCTATAGTTTACTATATAGCTTATTGTTAGTTTAATCGTCAGGGTAATCGCACGCCGTACGTGATCTCGTCGTACGGATGTAAACTGGTGTTCTGGTATTCGTTATTGTTATTGTTACGTTACGTGGCGTGCGGCGCTACGTAAGGCTCTAGATCTACAGCATGGCAATTACTTACTAATTGCCACGCTGCTAGGTTACAGCTGGCGCTGGGTGCTAGGCATCCGTGGCCAGTAGGCTATAGAGGGTATGCTGCTACGTGTGTGGTAGTATATATAGTTACTGTATACCCTACAGTATAGCATAACTAACACTAGTAACTTTTCTTTTTGTCATATACTCTGGTGCCTATCTATTTACATAAAAAATAGTGCCTTTTACGATCTACACCCTTTACCTGAATAATATCCAAATACCTATTTATCTACTCCACTTAAGTTACTTATCTCTCTATTTAAATAGTTATATAGTTTAAATTGATAAATCTCTTAAGGGCGTAATTTGGAGTGCCCTTCGTGAAAGTATTAGCAATATTATTATCTCTATTGATCTATTATACCTTGTGGAGCTTATGGTATTTATATAACTATCTTAATATTATAATATTAATTATTAGATGTTTCTCTTTAGTAGTATTAAACTTTATAAAGTACTTATAAAATAAGTATAAGTTAGTATATATAATAGTTAGGATCTGAGGGAGTTTTTAGTAGTTAAGAATCTTCTTAAGCGATATAGTTATAGTATAGGCGAAATCCGTACTAGCTATTATAGTATAGATCTCTAAGGTAAGTATACTCCTAGTAACTCTCTTACTTTTAGTAGATAAGTAGTATATAAAATTACTATAGAGGTTAAACTAACTATTATTAGTTACAGTCTCATAGCTTAGGATTATTATAAATCCTAGTTAAGATAAGAGGTTAGTATTATTAGTAAAAAAGCTGTTAATAAAAATATAAAAGTATATTTTAGAGAGGTTAAGTAGTATAAAGTTAAGACCTTAATTAAGATGCTCTATTTACTATTTAAGCTATTTATTAAGTGTAGTAGCGTTATTACTTAAAGGTTATTACTTTTACGCTATATGTGAGAGGTTGAATAAAGCCTCTAGTTGGTATATAGAGGTAAGGTATATACTGTATGCATATTATTTGATATATATCTTCTTAAATACCTCAGGTGTAGTGTATATATTAATTAGGGCTAGTTTTTACTTTTAGTGCTTTTAGCGTAGGTGGAGGTAATTACTATAGAGTAATAAGATACCTCTATTAAACGTAAGAAATATAGTCTCTAAGAGCATAATTTTAGGCTTTACCTTAAATAAGGTTTTTTTAAGCTTCTTATTCTTTCAGCAAGAGAATATTATATTAGAGAGGCTAAGAGTATTGTTAGTTTATATACTAATGAGGCTAAAGGTGTTATTTTAAGTGCGTAAGATAAGGAGGTATAGATTATACGTTAAAATCTCTATTTATAACTACTCCTTATGGTGTATAGAGTAAGTTACCTACTAGTAGGTTTTAGCTTCAGTAAGACTATAGAGTAATTTAATAATAATTATTATAGAATCTAGAGAATATTACCTTTTAAGGTGCGAGAGTAGATTAGCTATAATATACCTTATAAGCTTTATTTTAGCTTAAATATAAACTTAAGTAATATTATAAAGTTATATTATTATATTTTTATATTTAAGGAGGATTAGAATTATAATTAAAATTAATTGCTAGTTACTCTATTAGATTATTAGTGATTATATTAAAATCTCAAACTTACTATAGTCTCTAAAACTTTAGATTATAAGTTTTAACTTCTTATATACCTTATTAGTATCTTTATTCTTAATCTTATTAATAATATGAAATTTAAAGTATTTATAGCTTTTATGGAGGATAGGATTATATTAAATAATCTTTATAATATTATTATTAATAATATTTTCAACCTCCTTTTTAATTAACTCTTTAAATAGTAAGCTAGGTATTATAATTATACTTTTTACGCAGAAGGTAAATAAGAGTGCTAGATCTAACTGCTTCTTAGCTGTAAGATATACTATAAAATAAGCCTCTTAGTTAAACTCTAGAGGTAGTAAACTAACTGCATACCTATATATTATAAGACTTAGAGGTATTAGCTTAGTCTGAGATATTTGAGGTTAAGGTAGTAGGTTACTAACTACTTAGGGAGGGAGGATATTATTATCTCCTGTAATAGAGGTAGTATGAAGTATTAGCTATATATTTAGAGCCTTAGGGATAGTTGCAGACGAAATCAGAGTAGCTATATAGGATTATAAGTCTCTATTTACTATTAGGTTACTTAGAGATCCTTAGCCTAACTGAAAGTTAGTATATAAAGCTATAAATACTAGCTTTTATAAAATTATAGTTCCAGCTGCATTATTGTTAATTTCTTATTTATTGCCTTTAAAATATTATTTTATAGCTATTAATTGAAACTCTCGAGGGCTATAAAGAAGCTTAAGAATATAAGTTTCACTATAAGTAGCAATAAGAGGGTATAGCCCTTGCTAGTTTTTTTTCTCTCGCTATATACACATAAGAGTCTGGAGCGGAAGGGTTATTATGCGAGAGATATTGGGGCTGTTGTGTGTTGCTAAAGTAGTGTTAATAATGCGTTTGGTATACTTATGGCAGACCTCTTCTATAGTTTTATGTATAGCTTAAGCCTGGGTAATAATATCCAGAGAGGGAGCTAAATTTTCTGTGAGGTGTAAGTATGCTCTAAATATAAGTAGGGTAGGTATAAAGCTATTCAGGCTAGTAGTGTTATTAATTATTTTATATACTGCCTGAAGGGATATTTCTTAAGTGGTAGTAGGAAGTTCTATATAGTAAATCTTATATATATAGTAGAGGAGTATATAGTAATACTTAACTTTACTAACACTATTATATACCTTAATAGGTATAATATAAACTATTAATCTTATAGTCTTTACTTCTAATCTGAAGTTTTTAGATTAGAAAGTTATATCTATATTAGTAGTAATATAATTAGGAGGGCTTTAGTATGTGTTAATCTAATATACTTTAAGGGCCTCCTATATTACTTTTACTAATAGGTTAGGTAGAAATTGAGTGGTATTAAATGCTATAGTAGTATTGATAATATGAAGTATATTACAGTTATTAATATAGATAATATTAATAATAATCTCGAAGTTAAAGTTAATATCACCTTAGATAGTAAAATGAAATCGTAAGGGAGTTATATTATATATTTAATAGTAGTGGTAGTATTTCTTAAGAGCCTTAAGAGTATACTATTTAACTGGATGTTCTGCCTTAGTGAGAATGTTATAGAGGTATGCTATAGCTGGGTGTCTGAAGTGGCAGTAGAGTCTCTATATTTCTATCTCAGTGAGATATATAGAGGTAATTATTCTCTCTTTATTAAGAAGTATCTATTAATGTCTCTATTTGTAAATAATAGGTATAATCTTTTTACCTTAGTGGAGCTTATTATAAATATTATTAAATATAATACTAAGGTAATCTATATCTGTAAGATAGAGTAGGAAGAATGTATTATATAAGATTATATAAAATATAATAACATTAAGTGGCGTAAGTATATTAACTATTCTAAGTGTTATAATAGAAGTAGCTTCTCTGAAGTGTATTATAACTAGTTTATCTTACAGAAGTGTAAGAATAATAGAGAGAATAATTAATTATTTTAATGTAGTGAACTGAGAGTATCTAGCAGTTAAGAAGCTAATAATATCTAAATTAGATAAAATACCTTGAAATATAGTATTTAAGTAGTAGCTTTTAAGTGTAAAGATATATATAGAAGTATCAGGAGTAATAGTACTATCTGTAAGTTTACTACTAGTAGTAATACTTTTAGTGAGGGTATAGATTATTATTTAATCTTAGAGGATTCTTGTGATTTTGTTTCTATCTAGAGTAATAAACTTCTTACTATAAAATAATATGAAAAATGTCTCTAAGGTAGATCCTACAGAGTAGCCTTCCTTAAGGTTAATATCTATTTAGTATTATATAATAATATCTTTATTAGTATTAACTTCTAGTGTAGCCTTAAGATTATTATTATTAAGGCTGTTAATATTTTTATAGCTTATAAGGAAAGCTTAATATACTACTGCAGAGTGTATCTTAAAGTTAGTAGTTAACTTATACCTATTAAATAAGGTATGCCTCTCCTTAAGAGTATACCTCATAGACTAATAACTGGATTTACTATATATATAGCATTTTTAATTAGTATGGCTGCATATAGATATTAGAAGTGGGTAACAGCCACCTGGAGCGTAAGGCTATGTGTGTGTAGAAGTATAGTTACAGTCTCGAGGGTTACCTTAAGGTGAGTTATATATATAGTCAGTCTAAAATTAATCTCTAGCTGCCTTCTGGTAGTTATCTCTATTATCTTATATATATTACACCTTTTAGATTAATAAAGTATTACTTATAGTGGATTTTAATTAGTTATAGAGACTCTGGGAGGTTACTATAAGGCTGAAGAGGGCTAACTAGTATTCTAGTATACTATAATATATACTTATAAGCTAGAGGTGGAGGGTGTTATCTATCTGGATCTTAGCAGGGAAGGTTTTTTAGATATATATAAGCTTTAAGATTAGAAGCTTAAAAACCTCCTTTTTACTTTTATCAGGATTCTTAATAATAATATCTTAAAAAGTAGTATTCTACTAGTTAGAAAAGTAAAGTTATTAATTCTTATTATTCTTAAAGTAATCCTTAACCTACTAGACTATTTAGTTAAACATGAGGTTAATATTTAAGTTACTTAAGTAGTTAAAATAAAACTTAAGAGTATTATCCTTAAATATAATTAAAAATAGCCTTACCTACGTATATTATAGGATATTAAGCTTAAAGTAGTAATCTTAGAATATATAGATTTTTAACTTAAGGATATTATAAAGGTCTCTACTATATTTTATACTTTTATTATATAACTTCGTGAGGTCTATAGTATATTTAGTAGATATATTATTAAATAGGGTAGCAGTAGTAGCGTATAGGGGGTATTCTTAATATCCAGGTTAGTTTCAGCTAGGATCTTAGTAGTCTTCTTAATATTAGAAAAATTCTAAGATAGTTAAATAAGAAGTTAGTAAGATTATTAGTTATAATAAAAGTCTCTCGCCCGAAGCTATATATATATAGGCTAGCTAGTTTAGTAGTAAGTATCTCTCTTTAATTACTTACAGTAGGAATATTATTAGTATAACATTTTTAACTTTTAGTTAGATATTATAGAGGGGTAGAGTAAAGTTTAACTTTTCTATAAGGAGGTTATTAATCCACTCAGGATACTTCTTAAAGTTACTTATAAGAGTGGTATAGCGTTTCAATATATTATTAATCTTATTAAGAGTCTATAGGGTAAACCCCTCTTACTAAGTCAGTTAGTATATTACTATAAAAATTTAATTACTATCCTTATTAACTTTAATATTATAAGCTATAAGATAGTCCCTGAAGTATCAGGTTACAGAGATACTAATAAGCTGCTAAATTACTATAAGCTAATCTTTAAAGTTACTTTTAAACGTCTAAAAAAATTCTAAGTTATAGAGTCCTATATAAATATAGAAAACTATTTAGTATACTAAATAGGTAGAAACCTTTATAGAATCCTCCTTTATAATAATCTTATAGTTAATATTAAGAATTTAGCTGAAAAATACTAAGTTAAAATATTAGTAAAGCTTTATAGGTATAGAGATACCTAATAATACTATTATTATAGATATAAAACTGCTTAGAGTAGGTATCTTACTTATAGAGGTTAATTTAGATATTATTATAAAAGTGAGAGAAATATAAAGTAAGGGAGAATTATTAATATTACTAGATCTACACAGAGAGAGGTAGGGAAAGAGTTTTCAAGAGGCTATATAAGTCTCTTAAGGAGTTAAAACTAGAGATACTATAAATCTCTAGTACTAAAAGTCTAATAATAGCTTAAAGAAGGTTATTATATTAGTTAAATACGCTCCTATAAGTAATAAAAATAATTATAATCCTTAGCTTCTTAGTAGTTATTATTAGGAAGTTACTTTATTTTAATATTAAAGTTAAATATAGTTATTAATATCTTAATAGTAGTAATCTGTAAGGAGTTAGTATATAGTTTAGAGGCTCCTAGCGAGATCCTAAAGTAGAGAGAGTCTGAAGTATCTAAGTAATAATCTCACAATCTTTTACCTTATATAGACTTCAGGCGTAGGATTTTACAATTACTTCTTCTAGCGTAATAAACCTTACTAATCTGCAGTATAGTAGTATAACAGTTAGATTAACTACTAATTAGTATTAATTTAATCATCAGGGTAATCACACGCTATACGTGATCTCATCGTACGGGTGCAAACTGGTGTTCTAGTATTCATTATTGTTATTATTACGTTACGTGGCGCACGGCGCCACGTAAGGCTCTAGATCTACAGCGTGGCAATTACTTACTAATTACCACGCCGCTAGGCTACGGCTGGCGCCGGGTGCCAGGCACCCGTGGCCAGTGGGCTATGGAGGGCATGCCGCCACATACGTAGCAGCGTGTACAGTTACCGCATACCCTACGGCATAGCGTAACCGACACTTATATACTTATTATAAATATCTTTAATTATAATAATAGCTAGAAGTATTAGTTTTTCTTCTCTAGAGGTTACTTAGTATATATAATATTATGTAGCCTATTTAGTATATCTCTAAATAAAATTAACTTAGGTTTCCTCTTAATATTTTATATACACCTTATTAAATATAGGGGGGCGAAGTATATATTATATTAAGTTAGGAGTATTAGTTACCTTAGGATTAATATACTTCCAGATAGTATTTTAGATTATATAGTAATATAGTTAAATAAACTATATAGGCTAATCTCTTTACTTTAAAAGAGGTATACTAGCTGAAAGCTATAAAATTAGGGTAAATATTATGAAAATCAGTAAGAAAGAGGCGTAAAACTTAATAAACTACACTAGCTATAGGCTTCTATATATTATAAATAGGGATGTAAGATATAGGTATTATGATATCCAGAGCTAGACTTATGACTGTCGCAAAGAAGGCACTGCAGGAAGGGATGAAAACGGGTTAATCTCTCTAAAACGGGGCCATGGGGCGAAGGGGTCTAAATACCCCTGAACCCACGCGAAGCCACATATAGCCACACGTAGCTGGAGGCTTCGCAACAACTAAGTAAACAAAAGCTGTCTCTTGTATCTAGGGTTTAACGGTAGGCTCCTTTCAAAATCTCAGAGGCTCCGCTCGTAATTCGAAGACTCAGTTGCTCAGCTATATGGTCACTGAGGCCGAACCCGGTGAAGCCCTGGAGTCTACGAGAGGACACTATTCAGTAATCACTCTACTTGGTGTCTGAGAGTTTAGGGTAACGAGATCATATGACTCCAGCAGAGACTTCGATCTCCAGATTCATCATTGAGTTGAAGGCTATGAGATTTCATACTAGCTTATTGATAATGGAATGGACAGGACGTATAGTCCGAATAGCCCGGATGGCCCTGAATACCTGACATTATTGCCATACATACTCAAAACGTGGTGCAAACTCATCAACTAGTATTTTCTTTCTTCATTTCGTCACAGCGCAGAGGCAGTGTCCCAACTGGAAGACAATATCGCCACCCGAGTGGGCCAGATGATGGCTGAAACCAGCCAGGTCGATACTAGAAACGTCGCTCGCTAAGGCACTCGCTGCGCTCAAACTGAAGCTTAACAGTTCAAGAAGTCTTTCCAGGCTTACCAGCCTTAGGGTTGTTGCGGAGCAGCGGGATTTCAATGGTTATTTCAAGAACCTCGACGACGGCACCGACAGCAACGCTGCCAACGCCGCTGGCAGTAGACCAGGTCTTCTCAGCTGTAGTCATTTGTTGATGTTGAAGATTATGGGATTTGAAGTGGACGGGTTCATGTCCGTGTACAGTTTTGGCCGGGCCAGAACTTGACGCGAGGGAGTCTAGGGAGAGCAACAGCGGAGCACTATCTGTGACCTGGCCGACGATAACCCCGGAACACCGGTGACGACATCGACGGGCTTAGCCACAAGGAGCGTCGTGATCTTATAAAGCTGCCTGAACCCAGATGATGAAGAAGTACCGGAGCCCTAACCAGGATGTGAGAAAATTTGACAACTCGCGTAACAAGCAGACGGGCTCGCGTTTCAAATACTTAGCCATACACCGCACCGAGGCCAAGGGCAACAGCATCACGGGCCCCCAAAATATACAGAGACGAAGTATAGGAGACTTAAAAGAGTGGGAACTCGCTCACTACGATCGCCCAAATACTATCACCTCATATCTCGCCAAACGAGAACATAAGGCTGTTTAGGATAGCCTTTTCTGTGATACGGAACCGTTTAGTTTATGGCAACAACATAACAGATGGGTTATATTCTGCGCCGAAGGAAGATGGGAGCTTGCATCACTTGCCATTCGTGGTAGACGGACGGATCAAAAGCCAACGGTTTCAAGCGAATGGCTGGCATTGTCAGGAATACGTAGTTACACGTGCAGCCGCAGTATCGCATAAGTGTGCTTTAAAAGGAGCATGACGCCCGTATGGGTGCTTTTCCGAAGGGGTTTTGGTTGTTGTCGCTAGGGGCTCCGTAATCCTGTAAGGGAAGCATGCGTACTGTCAATAAATTCTTGACGAGGGACCTTACTGTTTCGGACTTCACGTGGTGTGTGCCAGACGAAACAGATCCATGAAGAAGGGAAGATACCTATATAATCAATTAGTCTTGTACTATAGTGATTGGGTGACGTATATTAATATTATTTCTATAATACGCTGTCGCGGATCATTCGCTAGTCAACAGCATTCATAATCTAAAAGCAAGATGCATGAACTGAATTTGATTATTCTGCCAGTGGCAGTGTCTGTTGCTGTGGCCTTAATGTTTGTGGCTCTCCTGTGTTAGATAGCCTAGCCTCCGAGGTTTCACTGTGTATGCTGGTTGATTGTTTGATTACCATGCTATTTATCGAGTGCTCTTCCATGAGTTGACGAAAACATTGGTGCTATTGGTATTGATTAGTGGCTGGCTTATGGCGTACACCCCAAGTACAACCTACAAGATAATACAAAGTCGCCAAGATAGAAGATGTGGCTTTAAAATATTGGCGGTAGTGTGTTCCCTTATAGTTGAAGAAAAAGAAGGCCACCGCTGGGTATTACCTATGGTATCGTTAGGACTAGAACCCAACAACCTAAAGTACACCTTCCCCCTGATACCACAGTCGATCCGCCGGAATGCGATCTTTTAGAATTGGCGTCGCAGCATGAGGACGAGGAGGTGGAGTTGAAGGATCAATCTCTGCATGTGTCTGCCCCGCCACCTTGCGGTTCGCCACGTGGCTGTGGGATGGCCCGGGCCGGTAGATCGTTGAGCTCCATATGTAAGGTATGGAACTGGTGGAATGGCCTGGAACGCACTGTGCTGGACAGGGTCGGAGGAGTGGAATATTAGAGAAGCTATAATGTTGCGCACATGCAAGAGGCTTCTTATAACAGAGGCTACAAACAGGGATCAGAAATATAAAGTAGTAGGGTGTACAATAGGTATATTCTATTTAATACCACATATAGGAGGTAAGCTTCCTACTTTTATATTTATATAGTGTAACCTTAATGGAAATATTCTGTATTCTTATAGCTATTTATCCTATATTTATTACTAGAGTTTAAGCTATTATACCTATTTCGCTATAGTTTTATAGTAGTTTCCTAGAACTTTCTGGAACTAGATTTTCTAGGGAAATCCCCAGGAAATCCCCGGGATTTCCATGGAAAATCCCTAGTATCTCTCTATAATACTCCTTCTCACTAAAATGATATTTACTTTATTTCAATATCATTTTATAGCTTTTCGTTAGTTTTATAATATTTAATTCCTATAAGATCTGTAATATATTTAAATAATAGCCTTACTAGTAGTTTTATAAAACTATTAGTAATATTATTAGTAGTTTCTATATACTTAAAAACTACTTTATTTGAGCTTACTGCTTCTCTTGGGAAATAATTATAGACTTTAATATATTTAGCCTAATTATTTAAACTCTCTCTTTTTATAAAGATAATTAATTTAGTATTATCTATTTATATTAGTATAAGCTTAGTAATTATCTCTCTTCGTTTACTAAGTAAGTTTCAGATCTATATAGTCTCTAAAGTTATACTAGATTCTATATAATATTCAGCTTCTATAGATAATTTTACTATAACTATTTAGTAATAAGATCTCTATAAAATTAACCTTTTAGTTATAAAGAATATCTATCTAGTTATTAATCTTAATATAATCTTACAGCTAGTATAGTTACTATCTATATAATTATAAAGCTTTAGATTATTATTTCTATCCTCCTTTATAGTATAGTTGATATAATATTCACTCTATATCTTAGTATACTAAAGAAGATATAATATTTCTTTCTTATAGAACTCTCTAGAATAATATAAAAATCTCACTTAGTATTATAACTTAATAGGATTATATTATAGCTAGCTTTAGGTCTAGTAGAGGTAAGTCTATTAGTAGTAAGTTGAGGCTATAATATATAGATAATAGTATTATTATAATACTGATAAGATTAGGTTTTTAGAGCTTATAGTAATTAGGTGTAAGTCTAATAAGAGGATTAAGTGATAAAGTTAGAAGTATCTAAGGATAATTATAAAGTTAATTACTAAAAGGCTATAGAAGTCTAACCTTAAGTGGACTTAAGTTTATCCTATATATGAGTTTATAATATTATAGGTTTTCTTATTCCTATTAGTATTATATTATTCTTTACTAATCTGAAAGTAAGAAGTAATTATTATTTATAAGTTAATAATTATTTAGCTTTATTAATTACTTTAAGAATCTACTAATTAATTACTTACTCTATAGAGTAATTATTTATCTCTTATTATTATATAATCTATATTATAGTTTCTCTATAATCTAGTAGGTTCTTTATTATATTCTTCTTTTTATATATATTAAATATCTTATAGCTACTAGATATTTTATAACTTAACTCTAATTCTATTAGATTATAATATTTAGTCTCCCCTCTAAAAGATTTTATCCTTAAGATTAATATAAATAGGTAATTCTTACTTATTAGTTTATAATATATTTCTTAATTTTATTACTATATTTATATTCTATTAGAATTAGATTCTAATTTCTCTACTTCTACCTATTATTATTAATATTATATATCATATATTAAAGAGTTTAGTATAGATATAATACTATACTCCTTTTATTATTCTAAAAGCTTATATTATAAAATATTTTATAGAATAGAGGTTTATAGTAAATATATATAATTAGATTATTCTTATAATATATTATAGAATATCGTATATAAATATAAGTTTTTATATTTTAAGTAGTATATTATTGTACTAATTAGATAGTTAATTATTTACTTAATAAAGTTAGTTATTTAGAAAATAAGGAAGAAGTAGTAAAGACAATTCTGCTGAATAAAGCTACAGTATTAAGGAAAACTTAGATAGAAATAGATAAATAACTTCTAAGACTAAATTATATTCAGAGGATAAAGTAGAATATCTTTAAGTGAGAAAGAGTTATTATAAGTAATAATACTAAAGTAAAATTAAGTTTACTTATAGTAAATAAGAATATAACTATTTTAGATATATAGTTAGATAATATTTTCAGGATAATTAATTAAGATATAATATTAAGTAATTTTAATTTAGCGAATTTTAATTTTAATACTCTCAGTATAGTAGTTAAGGAATCTTAATTTTTGGGGGATAATATTTCTAAATATAGTAATATTTTATCTCCTTAAGATCTTTTATCTAGTTAATACTTGAGTTGAGAATATAAAATATAAACTAGTCTATTAATCTAGATTATAAATATTATAGTTTATTTATATATTTATTATTCCTAATATTCTTAAAGTTCTTTAAGATATCTAATATTAATTACTAATTTCTATATATTTTCTATATAATTATATTCTTTCTATTTAGTAAGATATTATATTTCTATATTATCTTATTAATTAATATAGTTAATAATTTATTCTATTTTATATTCTTATTCTAAATTAATTTTAATATAATCTTTTATATAAGATTCTTTTAATACTAATTTAAGAAATAAAATATAAAAAACTAGATAATATCTTATAATATCTAGTAGTAATAGTTTATAGTTAATATTTGAGATTTTATAAATAATTTTAAATAATTTAAGTTTCTTAAAGTTTAATTTATTATTTAGTTATTTAATCTTAATATTTTATTTAGTAAGATAGATACTATCTTCCTCCTTAAAAATTAGTTTTCTAATCCTTAAAATATTAGTATACTTATATATTTATTACCTAACGAATTTAAGTTCTTTTAGAAGCTTATCCTAAAGAATATAAAACTTTAAGATATCTATTATTATTTTTACTATTTATTCTCCCTATAAAAATTCTCTATATATAGTAAAGTTAAATTTATTATTAAGATAGAAAGATAATTATTTAGTATTTTCTCTTACTATATTATTATAAGTAAGTTAGGCTATTGGTAATAAAGTAACTTAATTATTTTATTAGTAGTTAATATAATATCTAAAATAAATTTTAAATATCTAGTTAATATATTTAGTCTAACTATTAGTTTATAAGTAGAAAGTAGTAAATAAATCATATTTCACTCTAAATTATAAGATCAGGAATTTCTAAAACTTAAATATAAAGAGTTTATCTTTATTAGATATAATTTCCTAAAGTAATCTATATTAGCTAATAATAGTTCTAAGGAGAATATATATAAAGTTTTCTATTATATTTAATTCCTTATAGAGAATAAAATAAGTATATTTAGTAAGTTATTTTACTATAATAAGAATATTATTATAATATACTCTAGTAAGTTGTTCTTATAACTTTAGTAACTTAATAATAAAGTCTAAAAGAATCAATTTCTAGAGCTTTTAAGATACTAGTAGGGGTTATAATTCACTATAAAGTTTATATTAACTAAACTTACTTTTAAGGTAAGTCTTATAATCCTTAATTATATTAATTATATCTTATCTTATAACTTTCTATTTTAGTATTATTAAATCTTTTTAAATATTTTAGTAACTCCTTAATATCTATATACTAATATACTAGGTTATCTTATATATTATTCTTCTAGTTATATTAATATTAACTTATCTAGTACTTAAAAGTAGCTTCTATATAAATATAAAGTTTCTATCTATATCTACTTTTAGGATAATCTATATTTCTTCTAATACTAGAATATTATAGTTTAGTCTTTAACTAAATATATTAGCTTTTTTATTTTCTATTTTTTTATAGTAGATAATATAAAAATTAAATTCTAAAAGAAATTCTAACTATATAATCTATTATTTATTAAGATTCTTAAATATTATAAAATATATAAAGTTCTTATAGTTAATATAAATCTAAATTTTATATTTAGTTTCTGAAAGTTATAGTCTCTATTCTTAAAAAACTTTAATAATAACTATAAGTTCCTTATTATAAATCTAGTAGTTAAGTTCTAGTTTACTAAGTTTATATAAATAGAAAGCATAAGGATATAATATTCCTTTTATATCTTATTATTCTAGTTATCCTCCTATTATATAGTCTAAAATATTAGTCTTAACTTTAAATAGTTTATTAGAGTCTAAAATCGTAAGAATAGATTCTAAGATAACCTAGTTCTTAATATCCTAAAATACTTCTTCTTATCTATTAGTTTAATTAAACTTAGTATTTGTTTATATAAATTTAGTAAGTAAGATTATTTTCTTTATATAATCCTTAAGGAATCTTTAGTAAAAGTTAGTAAATCTGAGGAAAACTTAGATTTCTTTAATATTTATTAGTCTAAGTTAGTCCTTAACTATCTAGATCTTCTTAGTTAGAATCTTAATTATATTTAATATAATAATAAATCCTAAATATTCCATTTATTATATATAAAATTTATTTTTCTTTAGTTTAATTAGTAGTTTAACTTACTATAGTTTCTAAAATATTTTATAAATATATTTTTTATATTCTTTAAGTATTCTTAAATAGATAAGAATATTATTAAGATATACTATATAAAGGATATCTAAGTATTTATATAATATATAGTTAACTATAGATTAAAATATTATAGATATATTAGTAAGTCTAAAAAATATTATAAAATACTTATAAAATTCCTTTCTTATTCTGAAAGTAATCTTCTATTCTTTATTTTCTTTAATTCAGATAAAATTATAAGCTCCCTTAAGGTTAAGGACTATAAACTAATTAGCTTTATAAAATTAATCCTATAACTCTTATATAAAAAATAAAAAATATTAGTTCTTAATAATTATATTATTAAGGTATTAATAATTAATATAAAGTTCTAGCTTACTATTATTCTTAGGTATAAATAGAATTAAGCTTCCTACTAATAATATTAAGTATTTAATATAATCTTTCTTAAGATATTTATTAATATACTTATTAAATATTTCTATTTCTATTTAATTAAATTTATAGAATTTACTTAATCTAAATTCCTTCTCCTTCTTTAAAAAGATTTTATAATTATAGTTTATATACTCTAGTAGTCCAGTTTTAAGTTCTTCTATAAAAAGTTATTTATAAATCTAGTATTTATTAGAGATAGTCTAAAATCAATTTATCTTATTATTTACTCTTACTACTACTATAATATTTAATATCCAGACTACTATATTCTTAATTCTAAAGTAAATAATAAATCTTTATACTCTCAAAATTATATCTAATTTATATAAAATCTTATTATCTAGAGAGTCCTCAGAGACTAAATTCTTCTATTTAAGATAGCTAGTCTTCTAATTTATCTATAGATTATTCTTTTATAACTATAGGAGTCCTAAAGTAATCTCTTAATTACCTATTTCTATTATATTAAAAATATAATCTTCCTTCTAACTATAGTAATTTAAAGGGAGATCTATAGTCTCTAAATTAATAATATCTCTACTATACTTAATACCTTCTCCTTTAATAGTATATAGCTAATATAACTTAACTTTTATTATCTATAAAATCTATTCTTTATTTACTACTTATAGTAATATAAAGTTTCCTTAAATACTATAATTAATTAGAGCTTATATCTTATATCTATTTACTATAATATTAAGATAAAGGTATTTATTATTATATTCTACTATTACTAAATATAAGTATCTTATCTGAAATATCTTTCTTTATCCTTATTCAGTAAGTAAGTCTAGTTTTTTAACTATTTATAATATCTCTATTCTAATATTATTCTACTTTTATAATAGTAAGTTATAATACTTCCTTCTTAAAGTATCTTTCTGAATATTAATTCTCTATATTTTAATATTAGTAGTATAAGTTTATCTTTAGTATTCTTGTCTTATTTCTAAAGTTTATTATATTAATAATACTATTCTCTTACTTTATTAGTATAATAGATAATATAATAGTCTATTTTACAGTCTATCTATTTACTAATAATATAATTTATATATACTATAAAGTAGTCTTCACTAAATATAAATATTATAAAGTAGTTTTTATTAAAATACTAAAATTCTTAAAATAGTAGATCTATATTAAGATATATATTTAGAATTAGATTATCCTTCAATTATTATAGGAAGAATTAGCTATCGAATTTATTACTAAAATATAATATATAACTATCTTATATATAATATACTTAGAAAGATAATTTAGTAAGCTAAGTAATTAATTTATAGAAGTTTATAGTTTATATTATAGAGAATTATCTTAAGGTAATTTAGAATCTAATTACTTAGAACTCTATAGAATATAATAAATTACTTATCTTAAGTTAGGTAAATACTCTGAATTTTAAATTACTTACTTTTATTACTATCTAATTACTATAAAATAGAGGATCCTAAGTTTTTTTTAATATTATTATTTAGTTTAGTATTATTATTATTTAACTTAAATAAATTACTTAAGTTAAGAAAAATTCCTAACCTAACTTTAATAAATCCTTACTAATAGAAGTTATTAAGTTATTTCTTAACTTTATATTCTAGTTTATTATATTTAACTATAATAAGAATCTTTATTAGTATCTTATTACTTATTTTAAGTAATTATATGAAAGCTTAAGTAAGAAGTAAGTTTCCTCTAGCGTTAATTCTCTACTAAATCTAATACTAAATTCTCTATAGAAACTATCTATTAAATATTTAACTAATTCTATAGTAAAGTTCTCTCTCAGTTACTTATAGCTATAAGATTACTATTTTATTTTCTTATATTTAGTCTTATTTAGAAATTAATATAAAGTCTTCTTCTTTCTTAATATTAGCTATTACTAGTATCTTCTTAATATAGTATCATAATTATCTAGAAGGATTCTAAGGATACTATTCTATATTATCCTTAGATTCTTAGTATATAATATAAATATTATTAAAATAAACTATCTGGATTAGAGAGATATAAAGTATTTCCTTCTTAGTAATATTAACTTATTAAGTTTATTTAAATATTAGCTGAAATTATTATCTTTATTACTAATACTTAGGTAAGTAGTAGTTTTTAGCTATATATTCTTATTTATTATAATTATAATATTTAAAATCTTATTATTTATTATTTTTAGTAGTAATTCTAGTAGTAAAATCTATAAGTTTATTATAATAGCTATAAGATATACTTATTTATAAAGTAAATTATTATTTAGTTTCCTAATTATTATATTAGTTTTAGTAGTTATATAGTAATCCTTAATATCTATATTTATTATTAAGTTATTAAGATTATTACTATTTATTTTTCTTATAGTAATATTTAAAAAGTTAGTTATTAATCTTTATAGTAAGTTTTATATATATAATAAAGTTACTTAATTTATCTTACTTAATAAATTTATTTTTAATATCTTCTTTTAGTTTTTAGGAGAATATAAAAATCTTAATATTATAAGTATAGTTAAATTTAGTATAAATATATCTAAACTTAACTATATAATATATAGCTGTATCTTTCTACTTAAAAACTACTAGATCTTATTTATACTATTATTACTTATCTAATTCTTAAAATAATAAGATTAGAATACTTTTGAAACTATAATAACCTATAAAAATAGTCTAAATCTCTAACTTAAAATTATTCTATTTATAAGTAAGGAAATTAGTAAGATAAAGTTTAAATTATATAAAAGCTTTTTCCTTAAGGAATAAGATAGTATAAATAACTTATTTAGCTTTATTCTTAAAACTGAAATTATAAAACTAATAGTAAATTTTAATTTAAGTAAGGAATCCTTTAAAATACCTAGAAATTCTATTAAAAACCTAAAGTAAGTTAAGTTAAAGTTTCTTATATAACTTAACTAAAATCTAGATAATATTAGTAATAATATAAAGAATATTAACCTCCTACTAAAAAATTAGAAGTTACTATTAATCTAGATTATTATAAAGATTCTATTAAAATTAGGTAATTTCTATAATATTACTATTAATAATCTCCTATATTTTAGCTATATCTCTATTAGTTTTTCAAAACTATTATATACGTTTAGTAATATTATCCTCTTTATTACTAGAGGGTTTAATATCTTTTATTTCTTAGTCTAGA
>MASP02000496.1:0-101289 GCA_001693025.2 Colletotrichum lindemuthianum
CACCCCCCCTCCCTTAGCCTCTTTTCCCCCCCCCATTACCCACCCCCCCCCCCCCCCCCATTTCGAAAAAAAGATCACACGCCCCTCCGTCCTTCACCCCTCCTCCCACACCCCACCCTTCTCTCATCGCGCCACACAACGCACTCTAACAACAAGTAAACCGACATCATAGCTTCAAGTCTTGTCTCTGCCTCCCAACCTGGGGACCACCAGATGTACAAGTAAAAGCGTTGTTCCTCGCCTTCCCCTCGACCTCTCCAATTGACCCAATTTAATCTTTTTCTGGAACGCTCATCATCAGTGATCACCAGCTCCATCAACCAACTTCAAACAACTACACGACGTCCCTTTGACGTGCTCCGCCTTCTTTTCTGATACCTCGCCTTGTCGCCTTGTGCATCAGAAAGACGAAGCCTCAGCGCGCCTGTGTCACCAAAGAAAAAAAAAAGAAGCAAATCTCATCCCCTCCACTACCCAGTCGTCCGAGACTCTAAGGGGAACACACGCGCTCGCGCACACACACACACACACGCACACACACACACACATAGACACAGAAGCCCTACCATTTGAACTTCGTAGGATACACGGGAGAAGGTCGAATAACAGACAGAGCATATCAAGAAAGAAAAAAAAATCGAGTCGTCTCTTATCGGTTTACTTCGCAGCCGTACGCCTCGCATCACACCGCACACCACTCAGTACCTCGGGGTCCCTGTCACGACTCCCCACGACCTCGAGACTTTTCACCAAACTGTCCTCGATACCGCTGATCTTTCTCCCATTTCAACCCGCCCTGGCGTACTCCAGGTCTACTGCTCCTGGTCGTCTTGTCAAAAATTGGGCCACCATCTCATTCTCTCTCCATACACCACGCTACGCACTACCGCGCACCCATCCGCTCCGCTCTGCCTCTGCCATATCCACAACCGCCTGGTGCTGCATCCTCCT
This sequence comes from Colletotrichum lindemuthianum, assembly GCA_001693025.2. Classification (NCBI taxonomy): domain Eukaryota; kingdom Fungi; phylum Ascomycota; class Sordariomycetes; order Glomerellales; family Glomerellaceae; genus Colletotrichum; species Colletotrichum lindemuthianum. The sequence continues at coordinate 952 of MASP02000496.1, forward strand.
CCTCAGCCTGCCACCCCGGTCCCAATCTGAACCACCCTGCTACCCTACCTAATCGCCCCCAACCCTTGTCCCTTCGGCCTCTTTCCCACGGGATATTGGCGCTGTCGATCACTCTGAGTCGGAGTCGTCACAGCTGTCTGTACAGAAGGGGACTCCACACTCCTCTCTCTCCCCTGTCCCGTTGACCACTGTGCAACAAGCTTCACACGACTCTTGCCTGGTCGGCCCAAACGATTGGTCTCAGCTCTGAACTGGTTCAAATACTCGTGTGTCGGTAGTCCACAGGCACACACTTAAACCTCGCTGATCCCCCATTCTCAATTCTCAACCTCCCACGGGATCATCCAGCTCTATCTGATCCGTGTTACGACCTTGGCTCTTTTCTCTACTCAGTCGGACACTCGCATCTGATCAGCAAACGCTATCCCGCCCAACCTTTGTTTGTCGTTGACGCTCAACCTCGTCATCCCATCTCATCACACAAACAACCACGATCATGACCATGACACTAGACTCCCAACAGCGTTTCGGACCTTTACCATTCGAACACATGTCTTCATACGCCCATTCCTCCGCCTCCCCCCACTTCTCAAACCCTTGGACCAATACCTCGTCATCGCCTCAAGCCTCCAACGGCTTGTATGCTGTCGGCAGTGGTCACGCCCTCAACTCGGGTCTGAGTCTGGACAGGTCACATACTGCTCGCACCAGCACCAGTAGCAATGCCTCCTCCATGGGTTCTTACGGTCAGATCCCAGTGACGGCAGCATCAGCAGGTAGTCTCCCCATGGCAGACCCGCTGCCTCGGACGGACTTGCTCACATTCCCTCAAGATATCCTCAGCATCAACCGCATGGCTGCCACCTCAGCACCCGCGTACGGCGACGCTCCCTACGCCACGGCTCCTTCCCCCGTGAACGGCTCATATACCGCCTCTCCTACCCCCTACGAGACAATGGGATACGCTCCCGCACCCATGCGCTCCACCTTCGCCCTCGCCCCGGAACCCGAGCACTCCAGGAGATTCTCCCACTCGTCAGTACCCTCAACCTCTCTGGTCGACGTTTCGGACCCCATCGTCCTAGCCCGGCCGCACCGCAACTCAATGATTGACTTTAACAACAGAGGACTTCACCACCACGATGACCGCAGGACTTTCGCCGACGCCCTCGACGCAGGCCACGGCATGTTGGCCATGAGCCAGGAGACACCGCGCAACATTTATGGTGCCCGCAGTGACAGGAGTTCGGGTGATTCTTACGGTTTCCCTTCGACGCATTCCACCAGCTCATCCGTTTCCTCCGCTTCAGGCTTTGGCAACTACTACGGCGCCGACTCGGTCAGCGATTACTCCACCGCCGGATCAGACATCGAGTCTGTGACCTCCCGAACCCTCCCCAGGCCGCATGGCCTCATGGCCTCCCAGGTCCCTCCGGCGCCCCAGTCCATGATGGGCCAGTTCAGCTCCAAGGTCTCTTCCAGCACCCAAAAGAAGCACAAGTGCAAGGTCTGCGACAAGCGTTTCACGCGCCCCTCATCTCTTCAGACACATATGTACAGCCACACCGGCGAAAAGCGTACGTCAACCACCAAACGCCCTCAATCTTTCAATTACTGACTTTTGTGTAGCGTTTGCTTGCGAAGTTGAGGGCTGCGGACGACATTTCTCCGTCGTGTCCAATCTCCGGAGGCACAAGAAGGTTCACAAGGGTGACGCTCGATCGGAAGCCGGCTCAGAAGACCACCACTCCGACTAAGCGGATGAGCCGCACGCCCACGTACTCTCAATCAATCCAGCACGAGATCACGATTTCTTTTTCCGGATTCGCGGCACGATCAAGATCCCTTGTACGCTCTCGACAACTACGCGCAAACGTTGCTGTCGAGACGCGTCAGACGGGCTTTTCTTAGACGGGTTCGCACTGTTGTTTTTCTCTTACACATGATACCTTCCTCTACCATCGTTTAATATCCACCTATCTGCGAGCGAAAGAGACAAAGACAAAAGTCAGGCGGCGGCAACGAATGAGGTGGGCGGATCGTCCATTTGGTCCGACGATATAAAGGGGTGTCTCATGATTGGTTGGGTTATTTCCACCAACCAACTGTTCATTGTTAACGCAATGCGTCGGGAAAATGCCTCACGAGTTGGGCAGTGGTCTCGGCGGGAAAAAAAAATGGGAGGAAGGATGAGCGGATCAGAACGCGGGTTCACTTCGTTGTCGATCGCTCGACCCCACACTACACCACAATCGCGCTCCTTGGAGAAGGACAGGTTGGTGGCTGGATCAACCACGTTTTTGTGCTTCTCGGTTGTCAGAGATGTTCGAAAGCGGGAGAAGATCTCCAAGAGGTCATGGTGGACCTGGCGATACCCCCTCACCCTTTGGCGTTCACGGATACCGGCATCGGTCATACTCTTTTCCTCTTTTTGCTCGGTTTTTTTCAATTGCGCCATAATGTCGTTTCCCGCATTAGAGTACGTCTTGGTCTACTGACCAAGGGTGCTTTGAATGACGAAGGAAAGAGACGTCATGCCCCGGCTGGGGCTTGAGCTTACTCACACTCGACCCCGTTCATGGATATCACTCCTCTTTGAAAGAAAGAGGGTGAAGGCCAAGGCGCGACTTGTACTATTAGTATCTTCACACGATGATTATACCCATGACACTACGAATGCCTCGATGCATCCTAGTCTGCCTCGTATGGGTTTTGGTGGTGGTTGTTTACCATTACAACTACTACTTCTGGGTGGAATCGTGAGATGGGGAGGACGCAAGGCGGAATGGCATGGAATGAAAGCGTCTCACTGGACATGGAAGCAGCGGTACATGTCGCGACAGTAAAATATAATTGTAGTGCGATGAGAAGCAAAGCACTTGGAATATTCGCCAGTGAAACGTTGTCTACACACACCCAATGACGAACAGTGAGTGCACCCAGCCACGACCAGTACGTGTTTGCCGAATGATCGGGACGGGAAGGGTTCGATCGTCTTAGCTGCAGTCGCTCGAGCGTTGGATGGACGGACGAGGTTGGACATGGGACGGCGGGGGAGGGGTTGGACAGATGGGGGGGTAAAAAGGATCATCGAGATGGGGAAAACCCAACTTTGGCATCCTCTTCTCTGCCGCCTTGGTGTCACACGCGCACACATCCTTGGTGTACACATCAAATAAGCTTGCCTTTTGCACACATGCATACACACACAAGCAGGCAGGCGGGCACGCGGGCAGGCATGTACATAGTATGGCTCCCACGCATGCAATTCCCCACAATGGGAATTCGGCATTCACCGACTCGCCACAGGATTCATGCATCGCCCGCTGGATCGAGTCTTTGACAGGAATTACCGCCCTGTAACATGTTATCTGACCAGGGGAACGCCATTGAAGGGTGCGGTCCAGACGTTACCGTCTAGGTAAAACGTGGAAGGCTGCCCCCTTTGGAGAAAGTGGAAAGAAGGCGCCGATCACCTCCTCGGTGCATGCGCGCGTGTGGTTGTTCGTATGAAGAGATGAGGAGAAAGGAAGGAGTTGCCGCGTGGTCGAACGCAGAGATCGGCGCGGTTGCGTTCGGCACGCGGGGAGCGTACGCTTGGCTGGGTGTCGAGGAACGCGTGTATGTATGTGTTCCCATCTCATCTGTACCCAATGCCGACACACAGACAGAAGAGGTCGACCGCCCTCGTCCAAAGCATGGAGTCTTCTGATTACTGGCTACTTTGCTGGTCAAGTTGATTCGAACCGTGGAGAAGGGTGGGGGGCGTTTATCGGAGGCGAAGTTGCTCCGTGTCGAATGTGTGCCGTCGCCACATCCACATTCACATCCACCACATACATAGTAATCATACCATATTGCCAGAGGAGGTCGGAGTGGAGGCTCTTTCGCACGACGTTGAGTTGTTGTTGTTGCCGGCGGCGGAGGACCACGTCCAAGGTCAGCTGGTTCGGGTGCCGCTAGCGGCAGGCTTGTCATTGCCCCATAGCCAGGCAGGCACCGTTACGGCGAGTTACGGCGACTTCTGGACGGCAAAAAAGCTGGCAGCTATGACGGCAGGGCACGCAGAGACTTGACTCGCCATGATGTCGGGCGGAGACCTTGGGCAGGCTAACGGAGACGATACTGAGCATGGCAGAGGTCAAAGACTGCGCGTATGCTGGTCTCCTGCTAGATGCAGCGTAAGAGGGGCTCATGCTGTCGCACTGGATACGTGTTGACGAAGTTTACGTACTTCACGGAGCGTCAAAGGGGAAAGCATGGCACTAAACCAAGCTTGCCGCAAGCCGGTTTTGGACGGTAGTGGCGGTTTGGTCGAGGGAAACGAGACTAACCGCTCTAGCGCGATGGAGGGTCCACTGGGAGGATAATCTGCCATTCTGCCGCAGGACTACTCCATACACCAATGCGCTCGGTATCGCATGCCAGTCCGTTTGAACTAATGAGGCTTTGGGAGTTTGGGAGGGCGTTGAAGTGAGGCAGAGATGCAAGGTCGACAGAACCATGAGCGGAACGGAAGGAGAGGAAAATAACGCAGCCGGGCAATGCGAGAGTTGGGCAGGGGTAGCCCGGGTAAGTTTGACAGCTTGGTGGAGAAGGGCAATAATGGGCATTCTGCTGGTCGCGAGATGGGACGAAGGATCACCGGAGACTTGGAGGCTTCCTCTGTGATTGCTTTGCATGCTTGGAAGCGCAGGTGCTCCAGCGTATAGACGGTGTCGGCGTGTGTTGACGCGCAGTGACGGCGGAACGGGAGGGCTTGAGATGCAACTTCGGCGTACCAGCAAAGTGAGGAAAAGTGGACTCTTGTGTTTCAGCAACAAACCGGGCCCTTCACAAGAGCACGCGTTTGAAGGCGAGACGGCACCCCATGGTCGTGAAGCCTCTGATCATTTCCTGCTTTGAGGTGCACGCTGAGGTCAAGCTTCGATCAAGCTTTGATGGTGGGCTGATGTTCTGATTGGACGGTACGGCCATGAACGGGGCGGCAGCTGGTCGGGAGAGGATACGGATTAGATGACGGATCCCAGCAACGCTATTGTAGAAAGTCTGAACTATGGGCTGAGCAGGGGTCTCGTTGGAAGGCCTCAGGCATGAGGACGTCTTGCTATCATTCCAAGTATCCGTACACTACTCGTAGCAATGGTGCCTCCGCCGTACAAAGTTGTCGCAAAATGCTGGAGCTTCGTCATTGGCCTTCGTCATGGGCCACTTGGGTCGGCACTACGCAGTACCAGTCTCGGTACGCGCAATACGCCTCGGTTTTGTACGGTCGGTGTGCAAAGCGAGAGCTGCCGGTCTGGGTCTGGTCAGGACTGCCCAGCTGCTCGTTCCCCACCAACCATCGCTTGCTCCGTCTTGGATCCTTGGGAAACATGGCGAGGTTACATTCGTCTTCTCCAGAGGTGCCGATTGCTCCCGTGCTCACATTCGCTGAAGCGTGCAAGTCGGGCGAGGGTAATAGATCAGGGATCAGTCTGGCACCGGTTGTGGCACTCGCAACGCACCGATTCGACAGAACACAGAACCAGAATCTCAACTTTTGACATTCGGAAGCCCATTCCGTTCCTCAACCTTAATCCGCCTGGTCAGCCGCACTTTGTAGCTGGCTGCCGTTCCTGCGCAAGTAATTCCGAAGGCTGGACGGGCTCTTCAAGCGAGCAGGGGGGACACTCTTCTGCTCAAGTAGGCATAGTCCGCGGAAGGCGGATATGTCTAGTGTGATGGAGTGCCCAAGAAGCAAGACTGGTGCCTTGTTGACGATATCGATCACGGACAGGCAGATTGAGGGTCATTCTTCCATCCCACGACCAAAGCTTGTAAACGCCCTCTGGCTCCAACAACGTCATCGCTGGGGTGGTTCGGGCTTTGCTTCTGCCTCATGTCTTGCGTACACGGCGTATGGTGACTCGTGTGTCGTCTCTCCATTGGAGGCGGCTATTTGGGAGCTCGTGTGGGTGGGTATACTTGTAGACTTAGCACGCTTAGCTTAGCTAGGTAGCGCTCGAAGAGGTCGCTTACTAGTAATGTGTATCTGCATGCGCACATGCCGTGTGTGTAGGGTGTCCGTTGCCAACGTCAGAGCCACCAGGCCTTCGTGACACCAGCCAGGCTACTGTGTAAGCCAGCCCGTTCGAGTTGCATCGCCTGTGTGTAGCATACTGCAAGGAGTAGTGTACCTATTCGCTGCCCTGCTGCGCAGCGGCACGGAACCGCACCGCGCCGCACTACAGCGGCGCCCGCGGCGGGCCATCTGACGGCCGGGAAATGTCACGGAGGATCGCGAACAGCACAAGCCAGCAAGCAAGCGACGGCGCTAGTCCCATGTGTACTGCGTAGCCCGTCTCGCCTAGCTGCACGCAGCCCCCCGGGTTGGATTGGGGCAAGGCAGGACCGGACGCCTCCAGCGATGAGATCTTCAGGGTCCTTTCTCTTGTTCGTTGAGAAGCGCCGACCCCGGACTTTGCTGTTATGGGGAAACGCATCCGTACTTGGGGCCAAACACGGAAGGGCGGACTGATAGCCTGACCGGAGACCCTTGCCGTCAGTCTCACAGTCTAGTCGTCTATGGATGGAGCGCGTGAGGTCAGTCACATTTCGCCACGCGGGCCAAGGTGCGAGCCCTGAATGGCTTCGAGGGAAGGATGAGAGAGGGTATGTGTGGGATGGATGGGCAGCCTGGGACGAGGCGGATGGGGTGATGGGTTATTCCCCACCTACTCACTGTGTGCGCTGCACTACCTTGTACGGACAGGAAATGTGCCTCTGTTTGGATAGTTTGCACAACAGCTTTTCTCTCCACGTCCGATGCGAGTCATCGTCACGTTGCCCAAACACACCGCTAAGTGTTCAGGGAAATGAGAGAGCGATGACAAAGTTTAAGCATGGGCAAGCAGAGATATCGGTTCGCCCGCGTTAGTAACCACAGCGAATGCACCCACCGGTAGACATGTACCGAGGGAAGAGGGAGGTGGGTGGAAGGTGCACAGAAAGAGTGGATCGACCACAGTAGTTCGTCGTTGGAATTAGCACCCCAGCATATATGACGTCAGTGGCTTCGAGGTGTGGGGACAATTGGAGCTGTCTTACTCCGTAAGGCGGGCAGGAAAGCATGGGCAGGTACGGAGCACAAGTAGGCAGGCACAGGGGCGGTCACAGCGCGAAACCCCCAACCCCAACCTACAATAGTCACCGTCCGCTGCCGGAAACGTCATTGTGCCACGATTGCGATAGGGTCTGGCATGTCTGATTGGCTGATCGAGCAGCGACTATTCTGGCGGCGTTATACCCATCTTCTAATTCGTCCATGTCGCCTTGTACTGACTAATACCTGCTCACCATTGCTTCCATGCTATAGACACGCCAATGCCACGTTCTCCTGGCACTTTTTACTGCACGCTGAGGAGGCACACTTCGCTGGTAGTACGACAAGTACTCCGCATACAGCTGTTCTTCGCTAGTAGGCAGGCACTTACTTCAGGTGCCTTGCATGGTAGATACCTCTACTGCGTGTACTGCCGGGAATTGGAGGCTTGTTAGGGCAGGTGGCAGGGCAAGTACGGCTATCGAGATCCACTGAAAGACCATTGAGCAACCGCGACTCACTACTTGTACATACCTATATATACCTACCTTAAGGTACCTACCTTACTAACTTACACCGTACCTTACCTGCCAACCCTACCTAGTAGGTAGGCACCTCCTCGCAGTAATGTACTCACCTATCTTTTCCCACTGTAAGGTACCTAGGTAGGCACATTGCAAAGGGAGGTGTGCGTCTTGGAAGGAGGGCAGTGCAGCAAACTGCGTACCAAGAAGGGCTCGTGAGCGACGGAGGTAGGGAGGTATCCTCTGCTCCTGCCGAAGTTTCAAGTTCCCTGCCGACGCATTTCATCTCATCCAATGCTGTGGGCATCTACGAGCTACTCCTTGAGTATGTACACTCTACACGTACCAGTACGGATACCACTGCGTAGTAATTAGAGGCCGACAAGAACTTTGTTTGATTTCTTTCCCATTTCTATTTTCGAACACAAGGCACGCCGCACATGTCCTGCTCCTCCACTTTCTTGTCATCTCCGCTTTTCTCGAAACACGACATCTGCCGCAGGCCCTCTCTGCTATTGATTAGCACAGGAGCACCCGGAGACTGCTGTAAGTTTTGATGACATCTGGTTGCCAACAGCAGCAGGGATGATGGTGTCTTTTCCGCTATCCGTGTCTCTGCCGCCTCACATCGCCTCGTCTACTGTTATCGATTTCTTGAGACGAAAAGATACGGACGGCACTGCGACCGTCCAATTCGACGGGGAGTAGGGATAGGGATGCCTACTTAATGCAAGGCAGGTATTCCGTAGTGGACCTGAATGTGAAGTCAGTCAAGTCGAGATGTAGGCACCAAGTACGTACGGAGCACGCAGCATACTGTGTACTTTAAGGTCGTATGGCAGTACGGACGCTTTCAGGGGACGTGAAGCTTCGTGACCACAACCAACAACAGCAACGGCATCGCTACATCACCAAAGAGAGGTGTCATATCACGCACGCACCAAGGAGGCGCGTACTGCGCAGTGCCTGACCCTATCGCAGCAGTCTTTTTTTTTTGTCTTGTCGAAAGAGGCGCACGCCACACCCTCATAGCCATAACCAAAAACATGGCATTCTGTCAGTTGCCCATGCCGGCGCACCAGGAAATGCCATCATCGCGAACCACCGGAGGACGTACATGGAACGTGTCGTACACTAATTACCGTGCGGAACAGACTCCAGCCGTGCCGCAAAAAGCCGCACTGCACTGCCTCCTCCTTCATACCACATTTAACACTACACCTACCCCGTCATCTCGTCATGACGGGCGGGCTGCTTGCACTGCGGACACGCCTCCATGTGTCGGAGCCCAGAGTCTACTTGAGTTGTACGCTAGGTGTTGTCCAATCCCACCTTCGGATCCAACGCTCCTTCTCTGGCCCCAGATGGGACGTGCATACTATGTACACCCAATTCTGATCTGACAGTGACCCCATCCCATCCCAAGGCAATCTCCCAGCTGGCATTTCCAAAACTTGGGCTGGCAGCCCCGCCACCAGCTGTGTTCTGCTGTTCTGCCTGTCGGCGCAAAGGTTGAGACCATTTACTCCATAGGGACCTCCTCCAGACACTATCAAATCGGCTCTCCTTCTCGCATCAGATAATACATTCCCTGTCAGAGATCGCAATCCTATGTGCAGAGTACTTTGTACGCCTGTAACAAACAGCTCCGTGCTGCGCCCAAGTGCGCGACCCAGCCAAGTCATCTGCATCCAGCTTCGCTCGACTTCGAGACGGGCTACACAGTACTTTGTCGTCGATATTCCGTATGCACGCCAGTACCTATTACCTGGAAACTCTACTGGAGCTGGCGCTACCATCGACACGTTCCCAAACTACGGATACCTGCCATTGATATCCAAACAACAACAACAGATCAGTCAAATCTAGCTATGCTACCACGCAAGAATCTGCATGGTGTACAGGCGTCATTTGGTGTATCTGCCTCCCACACTATAGATGCACCCAGAGTATGGCGCGAAACGGACTGGCAACACTTACAACCATCCAGAGCCAAGCTTAACTCCTCTCTCGCCTTCACAAAACTGTAGCATCGGTTCCTTTTTCCCCATCTGCAAGGTCTTCGTCAATACGCAGTACGCGGTAGTGCCCAACCAGGCAGCTACTGCGTATTCACACCACATCTCGACAGGCCCAATCGCCGAGCCTGATCGCATTCACGGCGAGCCAGAGCCTTGAACTCCCCCGACCCCGGTCCTTGCCAGGCTCCGCGCCGCCGGCTCTTCACCGCTCAAATCAGACAACGGCCCGTGGCCGGCCCTGCGCGAACGGACGGGGATTGCGTGCCATCAGGGTTTTCTGTCCCCTGCCGATACTTTTGATGATGGAGCGCCCCTCTCCATCGTCCACAACAACAACAACACCAACAGAACAGCCAGTATGCGAGCGTGCCTATGTACAAAGAGTACTCTGTACACCAGCTAATAGCTGACCACTCGCCTTGCGAAACCCCCAGAAAGCCTTGTACTATGTAAGTCAACTTTTCGCCTCAAAGCGGGGTTGGTCCTCTGGCCAAGGCAGCCATCATCAACACCCTCACCACTTGTCGAACCAGTCGTCAGACCCATCAACCAACCCCACGGAATGCCTAGCCTCACTTTGACGCACTCCTCACTCGTCGTGCTCGGGGCGATGGAGGCGCTCCTGAACCCTTGGCCGAGATGAGCGCAATACACACAGTAGTCTCGACGACGGGAAATTGGCCCGATCTGGGAAAGGCTGTTATACAACCCTTCACGTGTGCCGTGTCGCATCGGACTGTCTGATGCGCGCCAGACAACCAATGGGCAATTTCGAGTCCTCGTGTGTCCGACAACTAGGCAAGACAATGAGAATGACACTTCGAGCAACTTCCCCTTCTAGAGAGTAAGATGCAAACGAAGCGGTTTCGGTTCAGGTCCCCCACGGTGTTTTGCGTGACCGCTCCACGCATCAGAGGCAGCGTCGTGTGACGCTTTGCTTGTGCTTCCTCAAACCAACGAACCCTCGATTCCGGCCGCCCTGCATGAATCAAATGCATACAAGCTTTGCAGCGCGTCATTCCCTTAAGTCCATTGGTTCATCAGACGTCTTGACAGCGGGATGGTAAATCTCGGAAGGTCTGACTCCCTCGGGAACGGCGAGGAGGAAGACATAACCACAACCAGACCAAGGCCCCCAAGCCGCCTCGTCCGAGGCCGTCGCATCACCATCATCACCTCGCAATGATGTTCGTAGACGAGCACCACACCACCCCTCCTCTTCTGGACTCCAAAGGGGTCGGCGGGCTTCACTGGCAAGGAAGTGTGCCGCGCGCGGCCGCAAAGTTGATCTCCTTGCCTCTGGTATCATCAAGACTAACACTGTCTCATCCGCCCCCGATCCCTCTAGCAATCTCAACGCCTGAAGGGCGAAGGGATCTAGCTTCAGTGACATGCCGGCGCGCCGCCAGTGAACAAAACTCCATTTCCCTCTCTTTCTCTCTCGCTCGCACACACTCTCTCTGTGTGAGTGTGTCTCTCACTCTTGCCTCCCATCAAACACGCATCAAAAGCTATCCCAGAACCAGCTCATCCATCCATCGCCGCCACGCAGCACCTCACGATAGAGATGCCCCTTCCCATCCCCCGATGAGACAAACCAAGACGGAGAACGTGCCTCGTTTCGACGAACACATCCAAAACCTGCATCATGGAGCGTGATTTAACACGCCAGAGGGGGATAGCGCAACGTCTTTTTTTCCCTTCGTTTCCGCTACCAGTAGAGTAGCGTCTCTCTCGCGCAACTACCTCACCCCATCGGAAAGCCCCTTCCACAATCTAAAGCAAACCTTTCCCTCGAGATCTATCACCCGTTCTTTCCGAAACGCCACCACTCCTCCCCACCCTCGCTTGTCCGATCGTGACATTCCACGCGAGATCTGTTGGCGTTTCTTCGCTTAGCCCAACATTCATGTTCCTAGAGCTTTGAAGAGACCCCCCCCCCCCCCCCCCCCCCCCCCGCCCCCAAANNAAAGACCCCCCCCCCCCCCCTCGTCCTCCCCGGCCGCAAACGGTCACCCATTTTGCTGCCCGTCGCGTGTGTGGAAAAGGGAATGGAGGCGAGAAGGGGCGTGTGTATGGTGTTTGTGTGTTTGTGTGTGTAACGCTGATGACGACAACGGGTGAGAAGGGTGTGTGGTAAGCATTTGTCTCGTCTCGGTAGGGTGTTAAGATACAGAAATACCATCTTCGGATCGGAAATGCAAGCAGCCTCGACGATGACGACAGTTCCAACGTCGCACAAGGCGCGCAGGGCGAGACATGAGGTGTCAGCTTGCTGTCTTAGACATGTCAGGGGGGCGGGCGATCGAGCAGCGAAACGGCCTCTCTCAGCCGCGTCGTACAATCACCTAGAGGCAAGCACGCGTTGACGAGGTTCATGCCTCGACGTATGGGACGAGGACGCACGTTGCAAGCTAAGCTATCCTTCCATTGAGGGTATTAGGCCACTATCGCGAGCCTGTCGTCGCGAAACTACTGCTGTTTGTCTTCCTGGTCGAGTCACATCGACTCGCCGAGACTTCTGTCCATTCCGCCTCCCAAGAGGCTTCCTCACGCCCCTTACCCAGTCCATTCCGAGCCGTGAAAGCCCCTCTCTGCCTCTGTCAAGGCACAAAAAGGAGAAGAAAAAAAAAAAAAAAGGGGGTGTATGCCACACCCGGGCCCGAAAGAGCGTTTCGACGAATATGCGTGTGCAGCTCGATGTTTTGGAGCCGCATCGACTGTAGTATACATGTTCCGCGAGGAACAATGTCGAGAGTATTCGAGAAGCGAAAGCGGCTGATCGCGCGTGGTATAATAAACATAGACATTAACAAAAGGTCGTCAGGTCGTGAAGAATCGAATGCGACGATAAAATGAGACGGACCACGAAAGACTCTGCCGCAGGTCGTTGGGTAATAAACCCGGCCAAACAGTCGAGGCTGCAAGAAGCGAGCCGCAGAGCCGTGCGGTGAAGGGTGCTGCCGTCGTTCCTCCAAAGTGCAGGCTGCCGTCTATGCCTCTGATGAAAATTGATGAATCGCGATGGTATCCTTTTTTCCACGCCATGCCTACCCAGACGCCCGAAAGCAAAACCTTGGTAAAGAGACGGAACCCGACTCTTGTGCAAGACACTAAACATGGGGCGCACCAGGTTTGCCCCTGCCAAGTGACTCCAAAAGTTCGTGCGGAGGAATTTTCTGGATGCCGCCGCCTCGATCGTACATTGACGTGGGTGCGGGCGTGTATCCTTCGCGCTTCTTACGCAGACGATCGAGGGCCATGCCGGCAATGACCATGATGAAGATCAGAGCGAGAGAAATGCCGAGACCAATGAGGACAACAAATCCGAGGGCCAGATGGCCAGCTATGAAAACGTAAGCTGGGTTTCAAGGTCGATGTCGAGGTGAATTAGCTTACCATTGTCTGTAAAGAAGTCCTCGTTCTCGGTGAAGAATCTCGCTATCGACCCGACAGTGTTACCAGTATGAATTGTCAGCGCAAAAGGCCGGAATGCGGTGCCGTTGAAGGTGACAGCCGATGCCGTGCCAAAATCAGGGACGTTGATGGATCCGGTGATCATGAGAACCTGGTTCGAGTCCAAGATGCCCGTGTCGTCGTGCGAGGACGTCAGCGAGAAGACTTGAAGGCTGTTGACGATGGTTCCGGGAAGCAGCGCGATGCCAGCCGAGTGCCAAGTGGAGCCGTCGTACTTCATCAGGTAGATGGATCCATTGGAAGCAGTCCCCGAAACCCACAGCTGACTACGGTCCCGCGAGCCGGCGGTCAAGGCCTCGACAGGACCGGGAAGTGATTCTTGACCAGGGTAAGCAGACCAGGCCTGGCGATCAGGGCTGTACATGGCTAGCATCGCGGCGGAGGTGCCGTTGAGTATAAAGTTGCCTCCAGCAACAAGCTGGCTCTTGCTCGTCCAGATAAGTGTGTGGCCGGTACCCTCGAGGTTGACGCCAGGACGGTTCCATCCCGCAGTAGATGTGTCGTAGTAGCAGACACCCGGGCAGCCCAGAGCGCCAGCCGAGTCGAATGAGCCGGCCACGTAGACATCACCAGATTCGGGACGGACCTCAATTGCCGTGACCGTGGCATTGCCTCCACTGATGCCAGCCGGCTGCGAAGTGTTGAAAGACGAGGTCTGGAGGTTAACGGCGATGAGACCACGAACAGACACATCGTGTACGCGGCCACGAACATCTCCGCCGGCGAAAAGCTGGTTGCCCGAGACGGCGAGGGCGATGAAGGTCGAGTTGTCTTCGATCTGTGAGCCGAGGCCGGTGATGGCGTCAGACTTGGATCCGTCAATGAGGACCAAGTTCTGGGCCGCAGTGCCGTTGGCACCCTGGGCGGTGAAGTGACCACCGAGAATGGTGATGTTACGTCCATTTTCGTTGTAAAAGGCACCAGTGACGACACCCGTAATGTTGCCGCTGGAAACGGAGTCGCGACGGCTCAGCGTGCCGGAGCTCGTGGATGGCGATTTGATCTTGACGGGGAACTGGCCAAACTCCTCGGTGAATGAAACGGCACCGTTGGCGCTGATCGTAGCAGACGTCATGGAGCCAGCGTAGGCAGATCCGCCGCCGGGTAGATCGAGAACTCCAGTTGTCAGGATACCACTAAAAGCGGGAACCGGTCCGGCGAGGTTCTGCAGCCAGTTGCTCTGAGATGGGACCCAAACGGCGAAACCGCCAACTGGGACGGCCTTGTTCTCACCGAAGGCGTTGATCTCGGTGAAATCTCCACCAAACGTCACTGCCAACTCGGTCTCGTCCCCACTGGTAATATTGACGAGCATGGGCACGACGTGGGAAACCTTGCCGTTGACGCCGGCGCCGAGGGCCGTCCAGGTGTTAGCTGAAGTGTCGTAGACGCCGACGTTGTTGAGACCGGATACCGCATTGTCAAGCGTGTTGGAAAAGACGCCACCGACGAAAAGCTGGGTGTCGTTGAGCTCCATGGAAACAACCTCGCCGTTGAGGCCGCCGTCGAGCGCCATGGTCTCCCCGCTGGCAGTGTTGATGCCAATGACGTTGCGAGCAGCCTTGGAGGTGAAGTTGCCTCCGACAACGACCAAGTCGCCCTTCATGGCCAAGCTGGTTACCGCAGATCCTGAGGCGAATGACGAGCCCAGCTGGTTAATCTTGGAGCTCTTGAGATCAGTCGTGACGCTGGCGGCGCTGGGGTCAAAGTCGTACAGGCCGTTTAGCCCACCCGTGGAGTTGATCAGACTGAACCCGACCCGTTGAGCCACGATGGTCATCTCATTCAGATTCTGGCCGTCAAGAGGGGTCAAAACGACGCTGGGGCGGAAGCCATCGGCGGAGCTTGCTTGGATGTTTCCAAAGTAAATCTGGTCGTACTTGTCGAAGTTGTTAGTCTGGTAAAGAGACGTCGTGAACCTGTCCTTCGCGTCCGGAGACATGACGCCGGTAACGTTGACCTGTCCTCGGGTCGAGCACGTGCCGTCTCCAATGCAACCAGGCGTGTACAGGTTGACGGAGTAGTTGCCGGACTCCTTAAGATCCGGCAGGAACGTGACTGCGGCAGACCGAGACGAGATGGTGCCGGAGAGCTTGGCGGTCAGGTATTGCGCGTTGCTCTGGTGCGACGGCGAGACTTCCCAAGGTCCGGTGGCGGAGGCAGTCGACTTGGTGTCGCTGTTGGCACAGGACGGCGCATTGAAGTCGTTGACGGCATACGAGTTGATGTCGTCCTCGAAGAGTTGAATCCCGTTCAGGCCACCACCAGAGCCGTAAAAAGCCGAGATGTCGATGCGGAAAGAGTTCATTCCGATCACGTTGACGAAATGGAAGTCCTGGTACGTGGTATTCTTGTCGTCGCTCAGCGGACACTCGCTCGTGCAAGAGACATTGCGGTCAGTGGCAGGATCCAGGTACGTCATGTTGAGGATGCCGCCAAGAGGAAAAGCTGTGAAGCGGAAAGTCTTTGTTCCACGACCGTCTTGATGAGTGTTCCAGAGTCGAAGCTTCGTGGGTTGAAAGCCGAATCCGAAATCAGCCTGCCAAAAGCCTGCCGAGTTGTCGCGAAGCAGCCAAGTGCTACCTGAGCCATCGACACCATCGGTTTTGCAGATGATGTTGCGAGGGTCGCTGAATCCGGTGATGGAGCTGCTGGCAGCTGTCGTGATGTTGGCCGTTGAAATGTTGATGACCTGGCCATCTGGAGTACTAGGAGTACTGGCATTGCCCACACCAGTAAAGCTACCTCCAAAGATAATGTGGCCATTGGAAGCCTTCACGATGGAGGATACAGGACCGTTGAAGCCTGCAAAAGGGAGATTGGTGAATCCCTTCCCACCACCAACCCATGCAATGGCGTTTGTAGAGTTGGCAACCCGGAAGTTTCCTCCAACATAGACGGTGTTGGCCTCCTGGTCGCAGTACAGGGCATTAACCTGACCTGAGAGACCATCAAGAGGCGTAATTTCCGACGTGTTGGTGTTGAACATGGCCATGCCAGGTGACTTGATGTTGCCCAAGCTGGTAAAATTACCACCCACAATCAATCCCTCGGTCGTTCCATTGCTCAGAGTGAATGTGCACATATCGTGAATTGAGGCATCTGTTGAGAAGATGGAGGCAAAGGCTCCATTAGGGAGCTGTGCAAGCAGTGACTCGCTGCCATTGGTGTTGTATGGCTTCTCATTCTGCTCTTCGAACTGGTATAGGGAGATACCACTGAAGTCTCCTGCTACACCTATTCTGCCTAGCTGGGAAATGTCGAGGTTTGCCTCTGGGACTGAAGTGAATTGGATTGCGGCAGCCAGGGTTGGGACCATGGCAGCCACTGCCAAAATACCAGATCGATAATTGCGACTGCGCGCCGATGGGCGCTTTGTCTGGAGAAGATGCATTTCTGATTCTCTGCTGTATGCGGTCTGAATAGGTTGTGTGTGTACCGCTGTTTGAGACTGAGGATTATGGATTGCGATTTTCGATGTTGGTGAGTTGGATCGATTGTCGCGTCGCTTTTGCTATTAAGTCTGACTCAAATACAGAGCATCTCAGGAATGGTATTTTTGTTGTTCGGAGTGCTGGCTGAGGTTGCTCAGAATGCGCGTCGAGAAGAATCGGTTGGTGATTAGAATAGAGTAGGCAATGAGTAGGCAATGCTTGACGAAAGAATTTTGGGTAAATGAGTGTACGAGAAGAGTTGGATGGAAATGAAACCCTCTGTCGCTTGGTCCTAAGTGAATTGAGGCTGGTTAGAACTGAGCTGCACCCATCCGAGGGCGGCGGCGACAAGGTGGTGAGGGCACTCTCTGTCCGTCTTTGCTCTTTGTCGGTGATGTGTTGTTGTTTGTTGGTGGAGGGAAGGAGCAGGAGTGGAAGGAAAGAAGAGGCTGAGCACTCAGCCCAGGCAAGATGGAGCTGGAATGGAAGGTGCGGGCCCACCACCTGCACTAAGGAGATTGGTGGTGAAGTCAGGGTCGCACTTACCTTCTTTCAAGGCACTGATGGTTTTTGGTGCTAGGCTTGGCCTAAACTGCTCACCGCTGACTGTTGTAGCGTTAGGTAAGCTGCAGTGGCTTGATCGAATCAGCTCAGGAAACGTCAATTTAGTCAGGTTGCCTGAGTGAGAGACAGCAAATGGGCTGTTTCCTTGCCGTTGGCGAAGGTGAAGGTAAAGGGTTCCAGAAGGAAAAAAATGGTGGTAGGGAAAAAGAAGAAAAAAGGAATGACTAGTAGTAACGGTGGTGGTGGTGATGGTGGTGGTGTTTGCAGAGAGCGAATTGGTGAGTGAGTGACTGAGTGTGTAGGTCCGTCTGTTTCGGTGTGTCCCGGCAACGAAGGTGCTGTAAGAGTATCTTGAGTAGGTACCTACAGAGTAGGCGGGCTGCGCGTCGCGGTCGGTGGAGCGTGTGCTGGACCCCCGAATGGGAAGAGCGCAAGGTATCAATCCGCTGGCTCGGACTGCTTCGTTTGCAAACCGTCGTGCTGCGTCGCAATGTCTGGCTGTGATGGCAATGGCGTCGTGCTACGTGTGACACGACGAGTCTGTGAAGCTTGGGGGTGAGGAATCAGGAGAGGTAATCTGTGGAAAAGCCTGAGAGAGACGCCACAAGAGCTACAGGTCTCCAAGAGCGACGGCTTCCTACCGGCTAGTCAGCTGCCAGCCAATGGACGATCCTGAGACGGACGACCAGCGCTGTCCGCAATCTCGGAAAATGGAAGGCGTGAGTGTCGATTTACGTCTCCGTCTTGATGCTGTGCAATGGATATCGTTTGCTTGCTGGCCGATGTCGACCCTTTTTCGTTTGTTTCCCGAGTCGATCCCAAAAGGAGGTTCGGCGTCGTACGGTGCTCGTGCGGGTACCCGACTAATGTCTTGCACGTTTGGTTTCTTCTTTTCCTTTTTTCCCTCTTTCCGTTGCAAGGCTCGAGAGGGAGTGGCCGAGTGTCGAAGGATTGACTTGATAACGAAACGGTTGAATAAGGTGTCGACTACCTGACGTTGGAGAATCGAAAGGCACAAAAAAGGGAAGGCAAATTACGATAACGGCCTATCGGCTGCGCATGGAAATAAATGTCAGATAATGTCTCGATCGCCGATGCTTGAGACCGAGTCAGGGGCCAGCAGAGTCGCAGCATTCACCTACGCGTTGGTTTTAACGAGTGGAATGAGCGACAAAAGCGTTCCGCGGACGGGAAGCTCGAAATGGGGCTCGTGATGTGCGACGTCAAAGAAGCCGACGGGGAGCAAACGAGAGAGGATGAGAAAGTCGCTCACCCCCTGGGTCACGGTCTAACTACTAGACAATCTCTCCCAGTCAAGGTCTACATGCTAGGCGCGGCACTGGGGCCACTTTCACGTTCCTGTCCTTCCGCACCTCAGGCAATGTACGGAGTACAAGTAGGTAGCCGGCAAGACAGGGGTAATCTTATTTGGATATGGCGCCGGGGTTGCTGGCGTCTTGCGTCTACTGCATCAAGTAGTACCTACGTAGTAGGTGCCGTGGTAAGGTATCAGTCACCAAAAGGAGAGACTTGGCATTGGCGGTTTGAACAGGATAGGGAGTGGCAGGTTTTCATAGGAAATGTGGATTGATTTTGTTCTCTCTTCTATTCTGTGAACAGTATCGCAGCAAGCGCAAACATACAGTAGTTGCCTCCGAAACCACCCTTGCCGACGGGAACAATCTGCCCATGTGTATCCGTACGGATAATGTGCTCCATACAGATATGAAGACTTTGCATGTGCACATTGTCTGTCGACAAGAGTTTCAAGATGTCGACATGTTCTGTTTTCTCCTTCCAGCCTCGCCCTAATCTGAATCTGGGGCATGATTGACAGCGCGTGGTCCAGGCCGTCCCGTCGACTTTTTAGTGCACGTTCGTCGCTGCAGCTGAACACTAACTACGTACCCTTCCAGCTTTACTAATGCAGTACAGATGACGGACCGTCTGATGGGGCTCTCAGGAGACGAGGCGTTCTGACTGGATGACAGCCGCTGAAGCAGGTGTCACGGCCCATATTTTTACCATCCTCAAGGTGCTAACAGAACGCCAAGTCGGTGTTCTTGAAAGTGCTGAAATGCTCATCGACGGGATGCGGCCTGCTGACTGGTCCATCTCCAATGTTGACTCGCATTTAGCGTCAGGTACTAGGCTCTGCTACTAATATGCTGATTGGCCATAGTTGTGCAGGTGCGCCTGGCTCTGAATCTCCTGTCGTCCCTTGCATGAATCGACTGCACGACGGTTTGCAGTCCGAACGCCGTACCTCCTCGTCCGGTTCGCTCTTGTTCGATTTACTCTGCATGGAAACACCATGGCCAGTGGCACTTCTCCGAGTCGGCATCCCCCAGCCAAATCTGAACGATGCGCAGGACGCTGGCCTTCTCTCCCAACAAGCTTCACGTCCACAAACGGCCGCGCTTTGATCGTCATCACAGAGCAGCCGGGGGGTGTTGAGGGCGCCAGCATGGATCAAGCCTCCTGCTCGCTCCGATTTGCCATGTCGTCCGAGGTGATGAGGGGCAGGCGGCGCCCCATCTTCAAACCCATTTGGTCTCACTGCCAGGTGAGCCAGGGGATATCCCAGTCTTCCAACTTTGCTGGCGGTGCACATCATTGTGTTCGCGACGCAGTTGCGCATGCAGACTCGGTAAGGTATCGTGGAATTGATTCAAACAGTTTTCCAACTTCATGCTCTGTAGACTGATGCGCAGCCGATCCACGAGACCTGCAATAGAGTCAGCTATGACTTCCGATGCCTTCCTTACACCCACCAGGTCTCTGAACACTTTGCGACATATCCATACGGATACGGACCTAGGTAAGATACCTGGTGATACGAACACGATTCATCCAAAGCACCTTGCACGTAGTACGGAGTACATAGTATACGACACTAAAAACCCACATCGCGGTACCGGGAGCTGCGCATTGCATGATGCCGGTATCGATTGGTCCTGGCAACTCCTCAAACAATGTGATTATCATCGCTTCGTTTTGCTTCAACAGGTTGTCCCCGCCATTGGCGAGCCCTGCGAGGAAGCTGAGGGCAAACCAACCGCACACTTCACACACAAGGGCGCGTCACTGGAGCAAATCCCAGTTTTGCTTCGTTGCAATCGCCCAAACCAATACAGAATATCTCCGTCAACTCTCCACCCAACGGGGGGCCCGCTTCCCTAATCCCTCACAGACACGCGTTGTACAGGGACAGAGCGCGCCCTTTGATTACCTTAGGTAGGTATCGCCACAAACGAAACAAGCCAAATCGCGTTCCTACTCTACATCCACCACATGTCATCAACGAGGTTCTGAAGAGCGATGAACCCTCCGTCGCTGGAGCGCCGCCAAACAAGTACATGATGGTCGATATTATTCCATCCTAACAAGTCTTGCGTGCTTTTTGACACCTGCGATGGCATGTTGTACATCAGACCGTCTTGACTCGCGCACCGCACTGCACCACGCGCGCTTAGCTCAGTCTCGATTCACAGTCACGACTCACTCATCAATGTCGCGACCGTTCTCAATGCATTTTATGCATGCGCCCGACCCTCCTTCGCATTTTGTGAGCACCTAGTGCCCGGGTGGCGACGTCGATCCGGCACATCTGCAAGCCGCCCTCACAATGGCCTGAGATTACCACCCTACCCTGTCAACACCCTTCGTGCATCACCTGTTAAAGGTTCCCCCGTCTTCCGTCTCGAAGCCCTGGAGATCACTACCGACCGCTACATCCCGAGCCACTTCCGGCCTCTCAACGGCGTTTGAGCCTCCAACGCCCAAGACTCTCAAGTTTTATTGCACGGATATCGGACTTGTAGTCATGATCTTCATCTCTTTTATCACACTACATGTCTTCCAGCTGCCCTGGAACCTGCGGGCCGTCTGGATCCACGTCAGATGGCGTCGCTTACACTGAGACCACGCTTCTGCAGAGTATAAGGTGTATCTAAACATTCCCAAACATCGCTGGTTATGAATGGGCGGGCGCATTTCGATGTGGCGGGCAGCCGTTTACGCTCCCTGCACCTTGAATGTGCGACCGCTTGCCGTCTTGCGCTCCTTCTCCTCGCTGTCCGGTCGTGCGCGACGAAGGACTAGATCCCATCAGCTGCTATGAAACACGACTAGACCGAAATTATAGCTTACTCTGGAGGAAGTCCGCTGTCCTCTTACGCATACGCGAGTGGATGTATGCCTTCGAGGCCTTGATGTGATAGTGGAAGTAGTCGCGGAAAGTCTGGATGTGAGAGATGACGTCGGGCATTCTCTGGGGGGTCAGGTGACGCGGGAAGAGAACTGGGCAATCAGTCGAGGCTCATTCCATAGGCAGGCCAGTGACTTACCAAAGGTAACGTATCCAATCTCGCCGGTGCCGCTGTCCCTGACGCCCGGAACTCCCTGCAGCTCCAGGGGAGGGTCGTTCCTGAAGAGCACCTGAGGAGCGTTCTGGATGGCTCTCCGACGGGCGTCGACAAATTCCTGAATAAAGACTTTGCCAAAGACACGGTCCGTCTCCTCCCTGAAAATGGTCGAAAAG
This sequence comes from Colletotrichum lindemuthianum, assembly GCA_001693025.2. Classification (NCBI taxonomy): domain Eukaryota; kingdom Fungi; phylum Ascomycota; class Sordariomycetes; order Glomerellales; family Glomerellaceae; genus Colletotrichum; species Colletotrichum lindemuthianum. Next base: position 22,599 of record MASP02000496.1, read on the forward strand.
ATGACCGTCACTCTGTCGTGGCTGGCCTTGACGTAGATGTCCTCCTCTTCGCGGTAGTGGATGGCCATGACTTCACCGCCCTCGCGAACGCCTTGCGGCGCCTCCTCGGACGTGTACTTTGAGGCCTCCTCCTTCAACTTGTAGTGCTCCTCGTAGGCGGCTTCGAAAGGCGCAGCCATGGCGTTGCGCTTCAGCAGTGCCATCTTCATGATCAGCGCATCCCGTTCCTCTATACGCCCTGTTAGCTAATCCTGCCCCTAGCCCGAGATGCAAAACTGGGGGAAAATCAACGCAGCCTGTGCAGCGGTAATCGCGACCGCACTCACCCTTCTCCTCAGGAAGATTCTCGAGGTCGATCTGGACCGAGAAGTCGTATCCTGGCTCAACGGGAACAACATATTGGCCGTATTCCCTCTGCAGCACCTGCTCGGCGCCGTACTTCACCAGGTCCTTGTAGCATCTTATTTGGATGGAAAGCTGGATCTTCGTCTTCGTCTCGGGGGTGGAGATGTGGTAGATGACGCCGTCAAAGTCGGAGACGGTCTGATCGATGTGAACCGGGGGGGCACTGCCTTGGAAGTTAGCTGCCGCCGCACCGGAAGCTGGCAAACCAAGCCCACGTACCCGGAGAACCTCTCGGTCAGAACCGATTGAATGAGGACATTCTGGTAGTCGAGGAGAAGCATCTTGTCTGCGGCCAATGGCGTCTGCGTATGCGTCCTCCGTGATGTTGTTGCGTCGTCGGGGAGCTGATGATGCCTCCTCGTGGTGGGGCCTGACGTGGAGATCGCTGCCGGAGCTCGGTGGCTGTGATGCTGCTGCTGTAGAGATACGTACCGCCACACGTGATGCCTTTTGACCTCTCTTATCGATAAGTCTCGATAAGACCTCCCACTCTCAAAAGTTTTGATTTTCGGGGCCTGGCTGGCTCTGAATCGTCGCAAAGCAGGTGGCCATTGACGAAGCCGATCGCGCCAGAAATCCGCAAAAATGGTCAAATCATACCTGTAAGACATCCGAGGCACTGTTCTACTAATCATCGGCTGACCATGTCGTTCGCGCAGAAAGTATGAGCACGGCAAGTCTTTCGGCGTCGTCGCCTCCAACACATCGAATCTAGTCTGGAACGCTCCAGGCCGAGCAGGCAATGGTGCGGGCCAGGCGATCGTCGCGGCGAACGAGGATGTTCTGTGCTGGGATATCAAGAAGGGCGAGTTGGTGAACAGGTGGAGGGACGAGAGGAACACCGTTCCCGTTACCGCGATGGCGCAGAGCAAGGTCGACAAGGATGTGTTCGCCGTCGGATATGAAGACGGAAGCATTCGCCTCTGGGATAGCAAAATCGCAACAGTCATTGTCAACTTCAACGGCCACAAATCTGCGATCACGACGCTCGCGTTCGATAAGTCTGGCGTGCGACTGGCCAGTGGCTCCAAGGACACCGATGTCATCGTCTGGGATCTCGTCGCTGAAGTCGGCCAGTTCAAGCTGAGAGGACACAAGGACCAGATCACAGGACTGCGGTTCGTGGAACCCGAGGCACAGTTGGAAGACGAGGAGAACATGCAAATGGCCCTGGATAGCGACCCGTCGGCGGAGGGTTATCTGCTGACGACCGGCAAGGACTCCTTGATCAAGCTCTGGGACCTCTCCTCGAAGCACTGCATCGAAACACACATTGCGCAGACAAACGGGGAGTGCTGGGCTCTGGGACTTTCGCCCGACTACAGCGGATGCATCACGGCTGGAAACGACGGAGAGCTAAAGGTTTGGTTCTTGGACACGACCGGTCTCGCGGCTCTCAGGGGACAGGTCGATGCGCCACAGTCGACCAAGTTTCTGCACGACAGAGGAACCCTATTCCGCTCCAACAAGGACCGGGCCATCGAGGTTGTCTTCCACCCCCGCCGCGATTATTTTGCGGTGCACGGCACAGAGAAGGCTGTCGAGGTTTGGCGCATAAGGTCAGAGGCGGAAGTAAAGAAATCGTTGGCCAGGAAGAGGAGGAGGAGACGCGAGAAGGCTGGCAAGGAGGGCAAAACAGATGCCGGTGTGGAGGAAGCCGAAGAGCAGGCCGACGACATTTCTGCGGCCGAGGCCAGCGACATTTTCGTGCAATACGTGATCGTGCGGACGGGAGGCAAAGTGCGGTCTGTCGACTGGGCTGTCACCAGCGGCAGCAAAGAGATCAACCTTCTGGCCGGTACCACAAACAACCAGCTCGAGTACTACAGCATACCAACAAAGGAGGGGCCCAAGTCGAAGAAGGATGAGCTGCCAGACTACACAAGGTCACTGGCAGTCGACCTTCCAGGACACAGGACGGATATTCGATCGGTGTCGCTGAGTTCCGACGACAAGATGCTGGCAACGGCAGCCAACGGAAGCTTAAAGATTTGGAACATCAAGACACAAGCCTGCATCCGAACCTTCGAGTGCGGGTACGCTTTGTGCTGTTCGTTCCTCCCCGGTGACAAGGTCGTTGTTGTCGGTACCAAGACGGGAGAATTGGAGCTCTTCGATGTCGCCTCCGCCAGCCTCCTCGACAGCGTCTCTGCCCACGAGGGCGCCATCTGGTCACTACAAGTACACCCAGACGGCAAGTCGGTCGTGTCCGGCAGCGCAGATAAGACAGCCAAGTTTTGGGATTTCCGCATCGTGCAGGAGGAGGTTTTGGGCACGACACGCACGACGCCAAAACTGAAGCTCGTCCAATCGAAAACACTAAAGGTTGCGGACGACATCCTCTGCGTGAGGTACTCCCCCGACGCCAAGTATATCGCCGTCTCCCTCCTCGACAACACTGTCAAGCTCTTCTTCGCCGACAGTCTCAAGCTGTATCTCAACCTCTACGGCCACAAGCTGCCCGTCCTCAGCATGGACATTTCGTACGACAGCAAGCTCATCGTCACGTCCTCGGCCGACAAGAACATTAGGATATGGGGCCTCGACTTTGGCGACTGCCACAAGGCGCTCTTTGGGCACCAGGACAGTATCCTGCAGGTGGCCTTTGTCCCGCACAACTCGGACGGCAACGGCCACCACTTCTTCAGCAGCAGCAAGGACCGCAGCATCAAGTACTGGGACGGCGACAAGTTCGAGCAGATCCAGCGGCTCGACGGCCACCACGGCGAGATCTGGGCCATGGCCGTCGGGCACACGGGCAACTTCCTCGTCACGGCCGGCCACGACAAGTCCATCCGCGTGTGGGACGAGACGGACGAGCAAATCTTCCTCGAGGAGGAGCGCGAAAGGGAGATCGAGGAGCTCTACGAAAAGACGCTCACCACCTCCCTCGAGCGCGACCCGGACGCCGAGGACCAGGACGGCGAGGTCGGCGCCGCCTCCAAGCAGACCGTCGAGACCCTCATGGCCGGCGAGCGCATCGCCGAGGCCCTCGAGCTCGGCATCGCCGACCTCAACCTCCTCAAGGAGTGGGAGGACGCCAAGAAGACCAACCCAAACACCCCGCCGCCCCAGCGCAACTTCGTCTTCGTCGCCCTCGGCAACATCTCCGCCGAGGCCCACGTTATGGGCGTGCTCTCCAAGATCAAGGCCTCGGCCCTGCACGACGCCCTCCTCGTCCTGCCCTTCGCCAGCGTGCCCCTCCTCTTCACCTTCATCAACATCTTCGCCAAGCGCTCCATGAACATCCCGCTGACGTGCCGCATCCTCTTCTTCATGCTCAAAACTCACCACCGCCAGATCGTCGCCAGCAGGACCATGCGCGCCATGCTCGACGGCATCCGCGCCAACCTGCGCGCCGCGCTCAAGCGCCAAAAGGACGAGATGGGCTTCAACATTGCCGCGCTCAAGGTCGTCGGCATGCAGGTCCAGGAGCGCAGCGTCAAGGACTACGTCGACGAGAACTGGGACGACGCTCAAGACGAGAGCAAGTCCGTCAAGAAGAGGGCGTTTGTGCACGTTTCGTAGTCTCTCGGGACGGAGCTGTAATTGGAGCTCTTGTCACGGTGCTTTGGGGTTGTCGGATGGTGTTGATAATCATGGGATTCCCTGTTTCTGTTTTCCTCGACATTTTTAGATATTTGCATCGCCAGGTGGTGGATCAGCATTGTATCGGCCTATAAAAGTGTATTCATGTCTTGTACATCCATGTGTGTCTCGGCCGTAAAACGTGAAATGTTCATTTTGTGTCCGTACTCTACAGAGGCTCTCTACGCGAGAACTTTTTCTTTTTACACGGCCATTGCTGGCGGGCCCCCCCGATATCTACTGGCTCTTGGCCTTGCTTTTTGACTTTCCTCCCGAAGGCAGAATATCGCTCTGCACGATCATTTGCACCAGACACCAAAGGTAGCAGATGCCGAAGCCGACAGCGCCGAGACCGACGTTGGCGACAACCCAGAGGTCGGGCTTGTCGAAGGGTGGCGGCACAGAATTTTCAACAGCGTGCCAGGCGGCCATGGCAACATAGAAGCCGCCGTGGAGGACAAAAGTAGCCCATTTCCTCAGGATCGAGTGGTCCTCTTGGAAGTACGCGCTCAAGGATGTTGGCGGTAGGCCGAGAAGATAAGCCCAGAGCAGGGTAACAACGGCGTACGGGACGCAAAGACCCACACGCTTGAGCAGAGGAAACATAGTCCACGCGCCAAGAATGTTCGCAAAGCCGACCCAAGCCCGGGTATCGCGCGACAGGCCCTGCTTGCCGGCGAGGAGAAGAGTCATTGGCATCAGAGGCAGAAGGACGCTCTTCTCGTGGACCTGGTAGCTGAATAGGAAGAAACCCCAGGCGGTAGTGGCGAAGGCGAGGGGCAGAAGCGAGGTGCGCGGGCGGAAGAAGAGGAGGAGATTCGGCGGGATGATGGATGCCAGTGTAGCGACGAGCGCACCGCGCTGGAGGAACTCAGAAGGATACGTGCGGAGCTTGATGACCACGTTGAGAGCGCACCAGAAGTTGGCGACCTTGTCTTCAAACAGACCGCGGGCGAAGGGAAAGACGCGGTGAACCATCTGAACCAACTGCTCGACGACAGGGTAGTAGATGGCATTGGTGTCGAGGACATCAGTCAGCCACGGGAATAGGGGCAGAGCAGGCGGCGGTCCGTCGTAGTCAGGCCGCGCGTCGATGCCTCGGCGAGCATCGTAGAGTGTACCGGCGACCAGGGGCAGCAGCAGCAGCGCGAAAGACGCGACGGTGGCCAACGCGATGCCAAGAAAGCGGCCGGGTCTCAGTGGGAACACACAGCTTCCGAGGAGGAAAGAGAAGACGGAGAAGGCGTAGTAGAGGGCCATCTGCTTGAAACCGAGAGCTGCGACGAAGAAGACGGCGGACCAGAGGTAGCGTCCGGCCAGCATACTCGACATGCTTGCCAGGACGAATCCCAGCATAACGGTGTTGTACTGGAAGTGAACATGGTCAATGAGAAGGGTAGCGGGCTGTAGGAGAATAGCGACGAGGGACATCCACGCGGTCCATCTGGGAACATTGCTCTGTCGCGCGTATCTTCGAACGAAGACGACGACGGCGGGTATGTAGATGAGATATTCCGAGACGATGACGGTAGCGCGCATGAATATTTTCAGCGTCTGATCTTCGGACCCGCGGGAGGTGTACAACTCGAACCAAGTCGGGTCGATCAGAGCTCCGATCTTGCCGCAGAGCCAGCTGTGGTATGCCGTCAGGGGCGGGTAGTCGAGACCCCACCACTGAAGGTCGTGGAAATACCATTGCGAGACGGGAATCTGGGTGGTGATTTCCATCCAGTGTCGCTGCGCTTCGTAGTCTCCGTACATGGGCGGCCTCTGGAAACCTGTGAGAACGAAAATCTGTCAGCATAGCCCATGGAGGAGAGGCCGAGCTGGAAAGGAAGCACTTACCAGAATATCCCCATAAGCCAGCAGCCCATCTAAACAGGCCAACAGCCATGAGGATCAAGGGCAACACCTCCCATTCTGAAACCGATCCCCGAGCAGGCCAGAGGAAGGAAGCCAAGGGAAAGACTGGGGCTTTTATCAGAGGTTCCCTCTTGGTGATGTGGCCTTTGGTGCTTGGACTGGAGCTGGTTCCTCCTCCATTTCCATTTCCGTTTCCAATTTCATTGCCAGCCTTCTTAGCCCTGCGCCGAGGCTTATGGGGAGAGGGAGGGACCATGCTTGCAGCTCAGTCTAAACCGGGTTGGATGGAGTGCAGCATGAGCTACTTTGGGGAGGTAGTTGATGAGCAAAAGAGGCGGTTGGTGTTTGCTGGTCGCTCCAGGCTTGCAAGATCGCAAGATAGAAATCAAGGGTCCACGTCGCGTCAGTGCGGTGCAGCAAGTGTCCTAAGGCAGTGTTGGTGCTGGGGTACAGGTCCCCACTCTCCAGGCACTGGAAGGAACGATGAAGCACAAACCCACCTACCCAACTCCAACTGTAGGGTAGAAAACATGTGTCTACACATCAGACATCCCTTTTGTGAGAAAGTTGTGCTTTGTTTTTGTTGTGTCCTCCTGTTCTATTTGGAAATGAAAAGCAAGGAGCTAGGTGTGTCATCCAACCATGAGAATTGTTGACCTCAGCGGCTCAGTTCTCTCCAAAGACAACCCAAGAAGAAGCAGCAACTGGGGTTTTCTTTCTTTCCCACTATTGTTGCCCCAAGCTCCAGTGCTTTCTGTGGCTGCAGGGCCGTTTCCAGGTTCGATTTGGCCTCATTTTAGCCAATTTCAACTTCTGCTGAGTAAACTGCTCCGTGTACGAACGAGTACGGCTCTCATATTCTGATCAAACTCGGGTGCCTCAGAATTGGCATTCTTCATATTGGTCTTCCTCGTTTCTCCAAGAGCTGAGCTCAGCTCGATCCCCAACCAAGGGAATGCCAGCTCCGACCCACGTGACTGAGTCTGGGGTTGACAAGTCTAACCTCAATTGGCTTTGCCTGGCCTGGGACACCCAACGTCACAGGCCGTGTGGTGTCACTGGCAACTTCCCATGTTAGTTAGTGGTCAAACGTCTTCAAGGAAGCCCTCATTTCATTGAGCTCTCGTACCGGCATCGTCATACCTTATCGGAGTAGACGTACTTCCCTTCGAAATGCCTTTTCCCTTCATTCTCCCCACAACCTCGGCGTTTTCCTTCTCTTCCAGCTTCAACAGCGATACCCATCCCTCTCTGCCTCTTAGCGCGAGCACCTATCGCGGGGTCGTAAGAGACGCTTTGAAGAAACACAAACGCCTGCCGCCTACCTCTCAATCTTCCCACCTTTCTACAGTCATCGGCGCTCTCAGCGGCTATGTGCCGTACGTACTAGCCATCGATGCCGGTCTGAGCCCGAATTCGCAGTTTGGCGACGGCATCAGGCTAAATGCCACGTCTCCGCCCTCCATTGAATGGCGCCCAACGCTGTCAGACAACGCGGTTCCCGGTCGAGAGCGCTCACGGGTGAAAGTTCAGGCCATTGACCATGAGATTGCCTTCACGCTCTCTACTCTGGCCAATTCGTACACGTTGGTCGCCCGTACCGCTCTTCATCCGCTCTTCGTCACATCACAGGCGACATTGGATGCCCAGCAGCGCACTGGTGCCATCCAGACGGCAACCAAGTACCTGCTAGATGCCGCGTCGATATACGACTGGCTCGCTATCCGCGCTGAGAGAATACAGGTTGCTCCTCCCTGCAGCGATGTGTCTCCGTCGACACTGCGTGCCATGTCCTCGCTGGCCCTCGCCGAGGCGACCCTCCTGGCCGTTCTGAAGGACGACCCCTACCCAGCCATCGTTAACCAGGATCGCAACAAAACCGACCGCGAGTGGATGTACAAAGCGCCAGACATACCCAAAGTCCGCGCTCATCTCTTCGCTCGTCTCTGTCTTGCCGCCGCCGAACACGCCGCCCAGGCGTCTTCCCTCTGCCAAGCTGCGGGGAGGGGCTCCAGCAAAATCAACGAGGGGTTGCTCCGCTACCTCGAAGACCTCAGGAGAACCTGCCGCGCCAAGGCCTGTCGCTTTTTCGGTATTGACGCTGAGATTGGAGGTCAAGTCGGCACCGCCATTGCCTGGCTGCAAGCTGGTCTGCAGGAGCTGGGAATCGAGTCCAAGTATTCCGCCAAAGGGTCGGGCTTCAGCCGTCTCAAGAAGGAGTGGACCGAGAAGAGAGAGGAGCGCAAGGTGGAAAAGGAAACGGCCTGGGGCGCAGACGGCGGAAAGGTTGAAGAGACGCGCGTGATTGAGTTCCTCGAGGGAAAGTGGCAGAAGCAAAACGACACGGTAAGTCATGGCGCCTTGCTCATTCCGCTGCATCTATCTAATACAATGTCCAGATGAACGTTCAGGTCATTCCCCCAACTGGACCGTTGTTAGCCCAGATGCCCTCCGGCCGTGAGATTCACGCTCTCAAGCCGTACCAACCGTCATTCCTAGACCACGGCCTTTTGGAAGCTATGCGTGCGCCGCCGGAAAGGAATGATGATTATGGAGACGCGCTGAGCTCCGACGATGAAGCCAAGGGCCATGGCGGACCACCGGGAAGCTTTCCGGAATCCAGACCGGAATACCGGAGCGCCAGCACGTCCTACTACTAGAGCGTCGTCATATTTGGTTTTTCGGATGTTTGCGCAATATATGATGTTGGAGACGAGCCACCACAATGGCGCGAATGGGGACAAGATTCCAGTGAAGTACGACCTCGTTTTCAGTACATATCAAGACGCCTCATTGTCCGTCTGTCATAGCCAACACTTCCTTTGCTTGGAATGCAGCAGCGCCAGACCTTCGTCTGATGCTCACCGTTCCGCGCGAACGATATCCCGTCTGGGTGTCGATCAGAGAACCGATTGACAGTCTGCCGTTCGCAGCGGGCTCAGATGAAACCCGTACGGCTCCGCACCGGCCTTCCGGACGAGCAGGATCCCAAATACGTCGAGCTGCCATACTATTTGAATTCTGCTTCTCAGCAATACAACGATTTACCCGGCACAGTTGTATGATACACCGCACAACAAGGTACTTCTGGAGGTTACGCTTCAGGTTTCCTGTTCACCCGGCCTAAGAAGAAAACCCATAGTCACCTGCCTGCGTTCGGTGACATGTTCAACGTTTTGCTCAATCCTACGAAGCTGGCCGAGCCGTAAGCCTGGATAGCAAGCTCAGGCATTTTGCAGGGGACCAGAAGCAGCGATGACCGCTGCTGTCATGCCGCACCGTCGTTTGGTAGACGCAAGACAAGTCCGCGGCAGCTCGTTCTGGGGGACATGCAGAAAGAGGAGAAAAGTACGGTCCACAAGCTTGGGCCGCAGTCATGACAGGAGGACAGGAGCAAAAGTCAAATACGAATCTTACTTTTGCACGCTGAAGATGGCATGCTTCAGATGGCGCTCTACAGGCCGAGTCTAAAACATGTGAGCTCCGTGAACCAGGTATCCTATTCCACCTTGGACAGTCTTTCCCGGGAGGTCTGGAATCGGGCATCGATGTCACTCCCAGACGTCTTCCATGGCGTACCGAAGGGGGACCAGAGCTAGTTCTCCTGTCGTCACTCGCTGTCGACCTCGCTACGTGGTGTCGTGTCGCAGATTCTCGTCTCTTGCGGCAAGACAACTTGCCCACCGCCGTCAGTCATCTACATTTTCCCTCCTCGCCCGTTTTCCGAACAGGGGTCTAGGTCAAGTCAGATGAGGAGGCTCTCACTCGCCCAGCCCGGCCGGGACGACGACTATACCCATCGACGAAAGGTCTCCTTCTCGTCTACCATGACCAGCGCACTCAGCTCCCCAGTCGCCAGCACAATCACCTCCAATAGCACCACCTCGTCGTCCCGAAGCACCACCAACACCGATAGCTTTCTACTTCAAGGCAGCTCATCGCCGTATCCACTTCCTCATCCATCGCCATCGCTACCGTTGCCCTTCAACCTTACCGACATTGCTCTTCTACACCGCGACTGCCACGTCCACAACGAATGGGTCAGCTCGCGCAGCAGGAAGCGCTTCGCGGTACTCGATCCAGGTACCGGCCGCGTGTGGGCAACATGTCCTGACTGCACCAAGGACGACGTCCACCCGACGGTTCGCTCGGCGCAGATGGCTTTTCAGGACTTCGCCGTGGACTATCCGCCACGAGAGCGCGGGCGTCTGCTGACGGCGTGGCACCACCTCATCCTCGCCGCGCGCCTCGACCTCGCGGCGATTCTCGTTCACGAAACGGGGAAACCGCTACCCGAGGCGCTCGCGGAGGTGGACTACGGCGCCGGGCTGACGCGGTGGTTTGCGACTGCAGCAGAGCGTCTGGACGCCGTGTCCATGTCGACGCTCCCTTCGTCGCCGGTGACGCCTTCGACGCCCTTGTCGGGACGGAGCGGAACGCCGAAATCGGCCACATTTAGCAGGGTACGGAAACCCGCGATCCGCAAGCAACCCGTCGGCGTAGTTCTGGCGCTGGTTCCGTGGAGCTTCCCGCTAGCTCTCACACTCCGTAAGGCGGCGGCGGCACTCGCGGCGGGGTGCACCGTCATCGTCAAGCCGTCGTCGGAAACACCGCTGACGGCGCTCGCGCTGGCATGCCTCGCCACCCGGGCTGGGTTTCCAGCCGGCGCGGTCAACGTCATCACGACGAGTCTGGGGAACACGCCCGAGGTGGCCGAGTCGCTGTGTATGCACCCGCATGTGAAGGCGGTCAGCTTCACGGGCAGTGTGCGGGTCGGGAAGCGCGTGGCGTCAAACTGCACTCGCAACCTCAAGCGTATGACGCTCGACCTCGGCGGCAACTGTCCTTTCATCATATTCGAGGACGCTGACCTCGACACCGCTGCGAGGGAACTGGCGGCGCTGAAGTGGCGGCACGCGGGGCAGGCTTGCATCGCGCCGAACCGGTGCTACGTCCAGCGTGGGGCGTACGACCTTTTTTCGAATTTGATCGTCGCCGAGGTCGAGAAGCTCACGCTGGGCCACGGGATGGGGCGGGAGACAACATTGGGGCCGTTGACGACCATCAGGGGGTTGTACAAGACAGAGGCGTTGTGTAAGGATGCCGAAGAGAAGGGGGCCATGATACTTTCGGGCACAGGAAGGCGAGAACCCGGGGATGGCTACTTTATGGCGCCAACGGTGCTGGGCAGCATGACGGACTCGATGCTCATATGTCGTGAGGAGGTGTTTGGGCCGGTGTTGGGGCTCTTCATCTTTGACGACGAGGATGAAGTTGTGAGAAGGGCAAACGACACGCCGGTGCACCTGGCTGGGTATGTCTACACACAGGATTCGGACCGTTTGGAACGCATGTTTGAGCGCCTGGATGCTGGTGTTCTCGGGATGGTGAGTGTCGTCTTCCGTGTCCTCGCCGGTTCGGTCCCAGGTACTACTGTTGACGTCGACTGACATCGAACAGAATACCGTCAGCTTGGTGACTGACGCACCCATCCCGGCGGGAAACAACGGTGACGGTTACGGGCCTGGGTTCGGGACAAGTACGACATTGGAAGAGTTTCTCGTGACCAAATCGGGCGCGATGATGGTGTGATTTGACTGACTGACGTTCAGAGTGGTGAACCCAGTTTTCTCTTCTTTTGTATTGTAACCGAGCCATGGTGTTTCGGCGTTGAGTGGGGATTGATCTGTATAATAGAACCTCCAATTTCGTTGACTTACAACCCTGGTCATTACCTAGAGATAGCCCTACTGGGTGTGTTTGATATCAAGGTTGAAGATTGACGATGATGACGACCAGAACCAACACGATGAGGCCGCCGAGCCACCGTCAACTGCTCTCCTCTTCTTCTTCTTCTTCCTCGTCCTCCCCCTCGCTCATGCTATAGAAAATCTCTCCGCCATCCTCGAGTTCCATCGTCTTCATCTCCGCCAACATCCTCACCCTCTCCGCGAAAACCAGCGTCGTCCACCTCACCTCGGCGGCCTGCCGCCTCTTCATTGCCGTCCTCGCCTCGCGCATACACTCGGCATGTCTCAGCTCGAATTCTGCCACAAGCTCCTTGCGGACGGCGACGTCCATGTCCACCTCGTGCTTGTACCTCGCAAGCACGTCGTCGCGCCACTTGGTCCACGCAAGCCAGCCAACGTCCATCCTGCGTCTAAAGTCCCGCAACAGCTGCGCGGCGCGCCGCTCGCCGTCCGGCTTGGCGGCGAAGTAGCGGTCCAGCTGCTCCTTGTACGCGTCATCGGCCGCCTTTTCCTCGCGCGCCCTCGCCGCGTGCTCCGCCGCCAGCCCGTTCTCCTTCGCGGCCTTCTTTCTCCGCCCGGCTTCCGCGAGCGCCGCTAGTTCCGCGCGGTTCCGCCCCGCGAGTTCCGCCGCCGCCTCCTCCGCCCCGCGGGCGTCGAGCTCGCATTCCTTGTCGTGCTGGAAGCGCACCATGACCTCCTGGAGATCGTGGACCGCGTCCAGCGCCGTCCTCAACGCCGCGAACTTGACGTCGGCCTCGTGCCGCCGCAAGCTCTCCTGCTTCACGCGCTCCTCGAGCTGCCGCTGCGCGCGGTCCTCCTGCAGACGCACCGCTTCCGCACGCAAGAGTTCCGCCTTGCGCGCCTCCTCGCGCTCGAACTCTTCAATCTGCCGCAGGGCGTCGCGCAGCTCCGCGTCGGCCTGCTGCTCCCTCTGCTCCCGCGCCAGCCTGCGCCGCGCCGCCGCGTCCTTGAGCGCGTCGAGCTGGGCGAGGGTGCACCCGCACGAGAGCCAGCACAGGCCGCAGACGTAGCAGAACTGGTAGCCGCAGCGGCACGTCATGTGCTGGCACGCGTCGCTGTGCTCGACGAGGGCGTTGCAGCGCCCGCAGTGCTGCCAGCCCTCGTCCTCGGCGAGGGTGTGGGTGAGGGCGAGGTCGCGGTCCTGCGGGCACTCTTCGCCGGCGGCGGCGTGCTGGGCGCCGCGGCAGAGGGTGCAGATGCGGTGGCCGGCGGCGCAGCGCGCGGTGCGGAGGGCCGGGTCGGCGTGGTAGGGCGGGATCCAGAGCCCGCAGTCGCCGCGGTGGCAGTACAGGCGCTCGCCGACGGGGAGCGCCCACTCGGCGAGGCGGGCGGTGTAGGTGCGGCCGAGGTCGCGCGGGACGTGGCGCATGACGAGGCGCGAGGGGATCTCGTTGAGGCAGCACCTGGGAGGCCAGTGTTGCTCGTGTTCGGAGGCGGATTTCACGAGGCGCAGGAAGCAGGAGATGCAGTAGTTGTGGCAGGGGAGCTTGACGGTCTGTTTGGGAGGGAAGTCGTCGAGGCACGAGACGCACTCGCTGGAACTATCGTGTCAGGAGACTTGTGTGTGTGTGTGCCAGGAGACTGACTGGTAGGGAAGAGGATGGGTCTTACACGGGCGATTTCTGAACCTTGGCGGCTTTGGTTCTGTCCGAGTACGACGACGACGACGACGCGTCGATGCTGGACTTGCTGGCGTTACTACCAACTTTGAAAAGGCCTTTCGAGGATGACGAGCCTTCCTTCTCGCCGAATCTGGAAAGGATTCGCTCCATGATTCGGCGCCCTTTCCGGTGCGTTTTCGGAAGGCCTGCTGAGGTCGAGCTACCCTCGCCGTTCCCAGGGATTGCTGACGGAGACGGTTCGGCCTCGTCGTTCCGGTTAACCTTGACGGGAATCACGTCTGTAGGATTAGGCTCCGGGATGACGGGTCCCTCGATGGGCGGGACTTTCTCCGCAGCGTCATCTTCTCGGGATTCTTCTTCGGGCTCCATCATCTCTCTCTCCGCCTCCCGCGCCTGGAGCTGCTTCTCCTCCTCGATCCCGCTTTTGATATTCTCGATCGAGGTCCGCAAGACGCCAAGCAGAACGACGTCAGTGACGTTGGGCGCCGATGTGAGGGCAGCAGGGGGGTTGTACTCTTTCCAGTCCTCGCCCATGTCTTGGTCGACACCGGTCGTCTCAGTCACTCCGTCTTCGGGTGGAGGTGCAGGAGCATCATGATCGGCCCGTCTTTCTTTGCCTTTACCCTTGGCACTGCTGTTCACCCCGAGAGCAAAGTTGTCGGGCGTCACGCTCGGGTTCCCGTAGAAGGCCGCACACTGATTCTGCCAGAAAAGGGCCGTCCCGTCAGCCGGCGCAGTTGGTGTTCTCATCTCGACAAAGGTGTCCGTGGCAATAGACATTGCAAAGGGCAAAGAAGAATTTACAATGCCCGCAGGAAAAGAAAAAAAAAGGCGTACGCAGGGCAGGGGAAGTATCTCAAAGTGGCGTCAACTCAAAAACCATCACGGTATCCTGATATACCACACGGGCAGAGCAGGATATAAGGTGGCACGGTCACTTGACCGAGAAGCGAGAAATGTATCTGCACGGAAACACCCAAATCAAACAGTCACTGAGCCTCATGGCACTTGTGATAAGGCACTCTGACACCTCTTTGTCTCCCCCCCAGGGCTGAATCAGCCCAATGATGCATATTGTTATTGGCCCAGCAAGTTTGTAAAGATGATGCTGGGGCCCGAATGGTGTTAGTGGTGGTCTGGTCCGGTTCGATTCACTTTTGCTCGAACCAATGGCGGATGCAGATTCCATCACAATGTCGCGGAGCTGGGAAAAAGACAACCGAGGCGATGGAGCTGTAGGATTTCGGAGGGTATGAGAGAATAAGGCTCCGGTCGACTGGCGCGCTGGTTGCGGCGCGACGTTGGGGGCGGAGCCGGGCGATTTGGCGTGGAGAGGGCAGGGCTGTGCAGGCGGCAGATGGACAGATGGACAGATGGGCGAGCTTGTTGCTTTTTGGTCACCGAAGGATCGCGCACTTGGATGGAAACATTCCGTGATGGAGCGTGTTCGTTCTGCACGACTCTTGGGGCTCGGTACACAGCCTTCATCATTCATACCTACTCGCGATGATTGCAACTGGACGTGTATTTTTCCATGTGGTCGGTCACAACAGGCGGTGTGGGTTTCGAAGTTGGTTTGGCCGAGAACAGTTGAACGTCATGAGTCACCACGCTGGACCTCACCACGCTGGACCTCACCACGCTGGACCGATGATGAGGTTGGCTCGAGAAGAGCTGGAAGAAATAAACCGACTACCATTGACAAAAACGAGGTAACAAACCCCAAAAAGATATCCGCGTTGATGCACCCGCCGGTAATCGAAACCGGGTCCCCAGCTGAGCCACGAAGAATGGAAGGCTGGGATGATAACCACTACACTACAGATGCGGATAGGAGATGTGTAAGCACCTGTTGATGGCAGGGAACCCCAGAAGGGAGTACATATTCCTTGCGCTATCAGAAATTGCCCGGTGATATGGGTCCGCTGGGTCCGCTGGAAGCTAGCCCCGAAAGGGCCTGCAAGCGTCTACTTGCCCCCTAACCTGGGTGCTGGGTGCGTACTGATTACTGTACCTACTGCGAGTCATTACAACAACCTATCCACGAAGCCTGGCTGGAATTGCTTGTCGCCTCATCTCTCTTCACACTCAGCAACTACCAAACACTAGAGATGCTTTGAGAAAATCGGCTCTTGAGTGCCTCTGACTTTTGCGACATCCAATGCATCCCATCTCATTCGTTTGCTTGTCGACATGGTCGGGATTTCCGGGGTCTCCTCTGGACCTCAGCAAAGGCTTCCACGACTTACTTAGGTAGGGCTTGCACATGAACAAAGTTGCAATCACCGTTGGATCTTCTCGTTTCGCTATCCCAAAGTCGAACTGGACACTGCAGACAACACCGGGTACGCCAACCGTGTGATGTGTTGATACAGCCATGGTTCCCCGTCTGTCCCAGCGGTCTGGTTTACACCGCCACTGCTGCCCGCATATACAACACCCAACAAGATCCCGCCAATTTGGTAATGAATGGGCCGGCAAGTCCGCGGCCGGTCAGGTATCGACGGCGAGGGTCGCGTAAAAGGACCACCAGTGCAATTTGAAGCAACGACTGGCCATAGTCCGACGTGACTTGTTGGTCGGGCTGCAGCAGACGGCCGGTCTGGTTGAGAATTCAAAGCCAACGGCAGTTCTTTCACTATAGACGTGCGGTCGTGCCTCCTCCATTGTCCGTCCAATTTACAATCATATACACTTCCTACCAATGACAGCACCATCGCCTAGATCTTCGACTTCACCTTGCCAAAATCGACCTTGTTGACGCAAGAGCCCACATTCTCGAGGCCGACCTCGACGACATCTCCGTCCTTGAGCCACAGTTGGGGCTTGCGACCCATGCCCACGCCCTCAGGCCTGCAAGCGCGCAGTCAGTAAGAGGCACCAACAAGGAGTCACAATTGTGACACTTACGTTCCGGTGAAGATGACATCACCTGGCAGTAGCGTTGTGCCCTGGCTTAGGAAAGAAATGGTCTTCTTGATTCCGAAAATCATGTCCTTGGTGTTGTTGTTCTGCATCGCTGTTATCACATTGCGCCTCCGCCATCGCTGCGCCTGCGCCACTGGCAAACTTACTTGGACGGTCTCCCCGTTGACCTTGGTGAAGATCTTGAGGTTCTGGGGGTCCCCGATGGCCTTGTTGGTGACGATACCGGGCCCGAACGGCGCCCAGCCGTCGAATCCCTTGCCCAGGGACCACTGACCGCTTCCGCGCTGCAGCTGCCAGTCACGGTGCGAGACGTCGTTGCCGACAGCGTAGCCGAGGACGTAATTGAGTGCTTCGTCCTCGGACACGTCCGACGCGGCCTTGCCGATGACGACAACCAGCTCGCACTCGTAGTCCAGAGTGCTGCCCGTTTGCGCGATGGGGTGGATGGGAATAGGGTCAGTGGGGCCGGACAGTGATGTGACGGGTTTGTACTGCCACAGTCAGCTTGCAACTACGAGACGTTGCGAAACTGGGTACCTACAAAGAGAACTGGGAATTTGGGGATGGCCATATTGGACTATGCCATGTCAGTCACCGATTGCGACACGATATTTGGTTGGCTGGCTTGGATGAGCTGCTCACTTCCTTCGCGTGGTTGGCATAGTTGAGGCCGAGGCATCGCACCGTCTTGACGTGCTCCTGCGCGAGAGGGGACAGCAACAGGCGAATGTCGGCCACGTTCTCAGTCACGTCGTGTCTGCCGAAGATGTCGCCGGTCACGATACGGGCTTGTGTGGCCTTTGCGATGTCGCTGACGCCTCTGGGAAGGATGGCATCGCCGTAGTACGTCTTGCCGTCCCTGGCGAGGAAGCGGACGAGTCTCTGGATGGAGTCAGCGAATGTACACGTAATGAATCGGTGACGAGGTCACAGACGGAAAAAGAGGCCATGTTTGCGAGTATTTTTACTAATTGATAACGAAGACGGTAAGCAAGTTTGGCAGTAAACAGTCACGAAAAAGTTTGGCGGTTCGTTGCAAATATTGGATCAAAAGACTGATGATAAAGCTCACGTAGTCCGGCCTTCGGGATCCTAGCCGTCAAACCCCACACTTCTCCAACATCTTGCTTGGATCAGCATGCCTACACTATGATACCGGAACCTCACGCCGATAACCACTTTGTTTAATTCCCCGTCATCATTCATCTTGTATCCCTTTGACAAGCTTTCCAGGAACTTATCATCGTATTTTGGTCATTCGAGTCAGCTTGAGATATTCCGATAACGGATCTGAATTTGGGCGAGGCATTACACAACTTCAGCAGCTGTCTGTCGTTGAGAGTGATGGCGAGACCTCCGGCTAATGTTTCGGCATCGAGTGGTCATGTACAAAGGTACACAATCATCCGAATTGGGACAGCTCCCCACATGTTCGGGAGAGCTCAGCGCGTACAATCCTGCTGAGTCAACGCTTCGATCAAGGAACTGAGGCGCATGTGATTGGCCAGAGCTGAACCCAGCGAAGGAGCCACTTTCTCGGATTGACATCAACGACTCGGCTTTCCACCTGGTTGGACTTACTCTATACCCAAGTCGTGGAAGAACACTTAAGAAACTCGCCCATTTGGCCATTTGGCTGATATCAGAAAGGACTAGTCAAGATGGCAGTTGCAAGACGCGGGCTCTCTGGCTTACAGCGAGAAGTTATGGCTCTCTACAGGCAATGTTTGCGAGAAATCCGCAAGAAGCCCGAGGTAAGTGCTCGGCGGGTCATACTCGTTTGGCGCAGGTGAGGCTAACGTACAAAAGACAACACAGCCTCACTTCAAGTCGTTCACGAGGCAAGCACTCCAGTCTTCTGCGTCATTGGCACCGGGCTGACGTATCAATCAGGACCGAGTTTGACAAGTACATCGCTGTCGATAAGCGTGACTTCTCCGTCGTCGAACATTTGCTACGGAAGGGTCGGCGCCAGCTCGAAACCTTCTCGTCGCCCAGTATTAAGGATGTTCTGAGGTGAAGAACTTGCCTAGTTTGTCCGCACGATTGCTTCTGATGATAACCTACGACATCTTCCTGTATTTCGCAAAGGGGCAAGACCACTTCACCCCTGATTCCACCAGCCAGAAGCAGACGAACGCCGCTTCTGCTGCACTGTACAACATTTCTCACCTAAACCACGATTCTCTACCTAGAACACATGATACCATCACAGATTCTTTTTTTGGAAACAATCACAGATCCTTTTTATGGACAATGCTTGACTGCGAACGGGTCTTTCGAGACTGCAATTGCCTGTCACCAGGGCTTTCGCCCTCTCTACCTAAACCTGCACCAGAACTAGCACACCGTGCTGCCGAAGACGTTTTTCGCAAACCCATAAGTCGATCTGTCGAGAGCCTTCGCCGCCAACAACGCATCGAGGTTCCTAGACGAGCCAGCAAGGTCAGGCTTCCCTCCGGTAGGCTATCTCATCCACGAGTTGTTTCTGCATCAGTGCAGAAGCCGACTCGGCCAGAACCAACTTCTGTTGCCGCCTTTCTGGCACGAGAGAGAGAGCTCACGAGATTGCGCCACAGCTTGACGTCCGACGTCCTTCGACCCCTTACCCCGCGTCCTCGTCCACAACCTAATCAGAGGCGGTCGATCCAGAAGACGCCCCCTCGTTGGTACGTCGCCATGGCCGATGCTGATCCCGGAGGTCCATACCCGCCTAGGCACGACGATCCTGGTACTCGTCATCGACGCGAGTATGCCGGCCCCGAACACCTAGCTAGCTCTCGCAATGGTCTTCGACGAGCTGTTGCGGGGTCCTCAGGTTCTCCTGTACGACATCAGCGAGACCAAATCCGCATGCGGCGCCCCATTCTCCCCGTCGGAATAGTGAAATCGCCGGACCCCCTACCATCCAAAGCAGAGCATCCAAGCACTACAGTTGCTCGCCGCGCGTCTTCTGCATCCCATAAGAAGCGGTTCGGAGTCGCCGATCCACAGCTATAGGAAGCTGTCCGCAGAAGCGTGTCGCAGCAAAGCCAGGTATCACTTCTCGCCTCTCCCAGCAGGTCGCCCAAACCATCGTCTACTTCGTTGCAGCCGCCTACCAGAACCTCGAGCCGTCGCCGAGAGGTGGATAGATTTGCCAAACAGCTAGAGATATACGCACAGCGCAGAGAGGCCGCGGGCAAGCTACACATCAACACGCCGACCCCGGAGTCTGGACTTTCTCTGCATACTGTTACTGCCTTACTCCCATATCAGGATCAGTTTCTAGCTGCCGGGCTGGCCGTGACCTCGACGCAACAGGGGAAGTATGATACCCCCAGAAGTCCAGCGAAAGAGAGCGAGTATGATATGAAGCCAGAGGGCCGCCCACCGCCAGTCGGAATCCAGCCCGAGGATCCCAAAACCAAGGTTAATCCGGGACACCTGCAGTTTAATGGCGTGAGGAGCCCAACTTCAGGGCCGTCGGGTTCTGCCGACTCAGTTACAGAGGTTGCCTTCACCCAGCCTGGTGCACTTGAAGTTGCCTTTATAGACGAGGCACCTCCCAAGAAAGCCGGTACTTCAAAGTGCTACAAATTGTCTTGTTTTCCCACAGTGAGCGCCGAGACGGCTGAAAGTGACAATGGAGCACCGCCATCCCCAACTGTCGATGCGCCCAGTAAGATCTTGGCTCGGTGGCGACCAGTCTATCCTCAGAAGAATGAACCTTTTATCGAGCCCGGGGGTGAGTAAACCGTTTACGAATCGATGGTCGATGGCTAACTCCTGCACAGAGGGCACAAATCTCGGACATCCTCGGTTGAATACTTGGCACGGCGACACTGCACAACGTCCATCGACACACAGGCTAGCTCGCCAAACCGAGTCCGATGATGTCAACGAAGAGGACTTGCCTCCCAATGGCAAGCATTCTGTTGCTCACGGGAAGGGTATCAAGCCACCGATCCCACCCAAAGCTGCAAGTCGCCACAAATCCTCGACCAAACCGCCTCAGCATATTCGCGTCGATGCCATTTCCAAAGGACTCCAGAAGGTATCTCAACAGAACGTCTTCACCGAGGATCCGAAGCCGACTGCCCCAGCTAGTCATGTTACCAAGGCGTTCTTGGAACCTGCAGTCGACTCTGTGTCGGGCAAGGACACACCTGCGTCTCGATCAGCACGGAAAAAAGACCCTGACGAGCCTGGAAAGGCACCCGAGGCCGTTTGGAAACCTCTTAGGGTATCTGTCGGGCAACCGGAACGGAAAGACAAAGAGAAGGAGATCCGGCGAGATGGGCGGACACAAGTTAAGCACCCGCCCATCTTCCAGTCTGGGCGAATGTTCCGGGATTTGCCAGGACCGTCGCGTATCGCTGGTACTCGAACCAGAGAGCGGTCAGAAGCAGCAAGTGAAATCGGTGTGTCAGCGGATGACAATCTGCCTTCTACCTGGAAGCTCAGTGTGAGCAATCCATCATCACAAAGGATTGCCATGGAAGCCGCATCTAAGAAGATGGAAAAGGAAGACTACGAACGGGAGAACGCCGGATCTTCATCCCGGAAAGAAACCAAGGCAACCCCATACTCTTGCCCTCTGGACGAAGAAAATGTTTTGCCACCGGAGCACGGCCTTGGACCAGCGCATGATGTTCTTCAGAAGGACGAGACCTCGGACCCTACAAAGAAAGACGATCATGGCATTGACGACAGGGATGTACTACGAGGCCTAAGCATAGCGATGGCTGCAGCTTGTGACGAAGAGGTGGACGCATGGATCCGACAGAAGACAGGTGTTCGCATACGACGATTCCTAGCTGATCTGCGGGCTTTCGAGGCTCTAGGTGATGAGATGCAACCTGATCATCAGCGGGAGCGTGCCAGAGTGAGGAGAGCAGAGGTCAGGAAGCTAAAGGCACAAATTCGACAGTCGAGGGCTGTTCGAGAAGCAACAAAGGGGGCAAGCACACGAAGAGCATAAATCAGCATACCGAGATAGATTCGGTCAGAAACCAAAACTTCCAGTAATAAGACATGCTATTGCAGGTCTGATCGAGCTAGTAGTCTTAAGCTCGAATCTGGCATCGGTTCTTGAAACAAACACAAGTGCCACTCATCGTCACATGAACTCGGGTGCTGTATCGTCTTGAATCAGTAGAGATTTATCCTAGTACTTCCATTTGCGTGAGCGTTTTCAGATTTTCAGATTGACATTGTACACTATGCTCTTCACAGACCTACGCGCAAATTTACCTCTGGCATTTGGAACGTGTCGAATGCTGGATTTGAGAGCCTGCGTTAGGAACAACGATCTACACCAAGAGGAAGATGACGAAAGCTGTGTCCATGTCGAGGGCCGACTACTTGATTGACATATTTCAAATGCATCTTATCAACAAGTGAGCCCATTTTAGCGAGAGATGCCAGAAACTCCACCCTGTTCAAGTTTTCAACAAGCAAGAACATCCCGAGAAAAATTGATGACAGCTATTTGAGAAGCACTGCAACCGTATCAGAGTAAACATGGCCAACTTGGGAAAGGTACTCCAAAAGTAAAAGTCGTAAATTGTTTCGTCTCGAAAGCCTAAGCATCATCGTTGGGTATCTAGCATGCTCATGTGCTATCATTCAAATATCCAGAAGCGTCCCAGTCCAGGCACGTCCGTCGTAATCCGTCAACCGCGCTTGTGCTCAAATTCCTCCGCCTCGTGGCCAATCTTGACCTCTTGCTCAACCTGAGCGAGGTCCAAATCTGCGACCTCGGCGTCGGGACCATCGATGACCTTGACGAGCTCCTCGAGGGTGGGACCCTTGGTTTCGACGTAGAAAAAGTACACAAAAGTAAGTTCGAGGAAGATCCAGCACTGCAGAACTGGGTTAGCACCGCTGAAGATTATTCAAACTCGCAGGGAGGCTAGGCTGTAACTTACTGTGTAGATGAGGTACAGCTTCCAAGTGTGCCCCTCAAAGTGGTCAAAGGCATTGGGGTTGGCGTAGTTGTTGAGCGTGAGAGCAGCCTGGACGACCAGGTTGACAATCATCAAACCCTTGGCACGCAGTTTGTAGGGCAGGATTTCGATAGAGTAGCTGATGAGCAGGCCGGACCAGGCGAATGCGTAGAAGAAGCCAAAGAGCCAGATGAAGAAGATCATGGCATAGTTGGAACCGGGAGAGCCGTGCTCCTCATACAGGCCAGCTGACAGGGTCCAGAAGACGAACGTCATGAGCATACCGCCCGTCGAGGCCAGGAAGATGGGGCGGCGACCAAACTTGTCGACTTGCATAGCGAGAGTGACGGACACAATTAGAGACAGACCCGTCTGGCCGGCGGAGAGGCCAAGTCTCGCGGTGGAGCTCTCGATGCCCGCGTTGAGATAGAGGGTGCTCGTGTAGTTCGAGATGATTGCGTTGCCTGACCACTGGGAGAACAGACCGAGAGAGATCAACACGATGAAGCGGTACTTGTTACCGGGGGTGCGGAGGAAGTCGAGGTAGCTGCTGCTGTTCTTGGCGGCCATCTCGCGCTTGATCGTGTCTCGAATCTCGCGGAACTCAAATTGGACAGTCGGGTGGTCGTTGTTTCCGTTGGCGTGGAATCTACCGAGGATATTGAGGGCCTCATCGTGGCGATCTTTGGCAATGAGGTATCGAGGCGACTCGGGAACCCCTGTGGCAAGAGTTAGGGTGAGCCGAGGCATACGACCGGACGCAACTTACAGAAGATGAAAAGCAGCTGGATGAGGGACGGAATCGCCTGACCCAGGGCAGGGATACGCCAAGACCATTCGTTTCCGAGGAAATCGGTACCAAAGGACAGCCAGGCAACGACGAGAGCACCGACGTTCCACAAGCTGAGGAGCCCGGTTAGCATCAACTCCCATAACCTTGACTCTGGGTTCAACACGAGGGCATAGCTGTACTTGCCAATTGTAAACGGTAGTAAGCCGGGCTCGGTGCTGGGGATGGCAAAGCTCAGCGAGCAGCATGGGAGAGGCGATCTGGGCAAAAGAGTTGCCGAAACCGAGAAGAGCGCGACCACCCATGAACACTACGGAGTCTTAGTTAACATGTTGGAGACGAAGAAAAACGGTTCACTCACTGCCCATGTTCTTGCAAGCGCCTTGTAACACCGCTCCTGCGACCATGATGACACAGCCCAGAGCAATTGGGGCCTTTCGTCCATAGTTGTCGGCAATGTAGGGGCTTGTCATCCTATTAGTATGGAAGTGGAGGTTGGAGGTTAGAGCAGTTCGGGCGTGGTCTTACACCATGGGAATCGAAATCAGACTGCCAATTTGGTAGAGGGCAGCAAGGAGACCAAGCTCGCCTCCCTTGGGATGATTGAAGAACTCCTGCCATGAGTTGAAGTTCTGAACAGAGTTAAAGAACATGCTGAACAACACGACACGTCAGCAAGTGATCTCTAATCCGCCAGACCTGCCGAGAACGTACCCATCGTAACCGGTCGTAGCTGATGCGAAGCAGAGAATAACAGCAAAGAAGTAGAGCTTGCGCAGACCCGGATCTTTGGCCCAGTTGACCTTCTCGAAGTCTGGCGCCTCTTCTTGAGCTTGGACGACAGCCTCACTCTTGGGCTTCTTCTGCGAAATGCCTTTCAGAAGACCCATCGTGAGAGTGAGTGTGTGGTGTCTCAGTTGTGCTGCGGAGAAGATCAAGGCTCAGAGAGTTATCCGTGCTGCAGTGGCGACGGTGGGAAGCCGAAGAGTGATAATACAAGACTGAAGGGCAGCTAAGGGCAGCTAAGCAACCACGCGGGGTCTCCAGGTCTAATATATGGATACTGGGGCCATCAGACGAACACTGGGAGAAGCACAAACGCAGACAATTACAATGTGGAGTGATCAGGGTATATACCAGCAGGGCCCAACTCTCAAGATATGCTGCTTAAAACATAGAGAGAGAACCCCATGTTCGGATCCTCTGTGTCAGCTCCTGTCGGAAGTCGGCCGCTCCCAATCATATGCCATTGTCCCGTAGCTCAGAAATCTCACGACCACGAGCGACCTGCAGCCAAGGTACGAGCCATGCCAACCAGGGTGGACTCCGCGAACAGCAAGGTAAGGCCCTTTCCACCCGGCAAAAGTCGCAGCAAAGCTTCGTAGTATAGGCAAGTGACATGCCTTGCGGGACAAGCTCATTCTCCAAGAGCCTGGGCGCCGCTTGAGCGGTTGATCACATCCGAGGAAAACACTAACGACCCCAAGGTTTTACGTTCGCATTTTGCCGGGCGCGATGGAGGTGGGCACTGTCCATAGGCAAGGACATGACTATGTGGGAAAATGTGCCCATGTTCCACTTCCTAGAAGTTCCCCCTGGGGTTGCTGTGGAGAGTACCAACTCAAGTGGAGGCGGCAGGGAAGTTGATCTACTCAGAGCGGAGGTTGACGGCCTCGCCCGTTTCTTCCCTTATTGTCCCGAGAAAAGACGACCGGAGGCGATCTATATTCGAACAAGTTTCTAGCAACGATCCAATGTGCTCCTGTAGCGACGAATGTAGAGCTCGTTGACGCCGTACTCAAAAGCTTCATGTAGGCGAGAAGCC
The DNA here is from genome assembly GCA_001693025.2 of Colletotrichum lindemuthianum. Lineage (NCBI taxonomy): Eukaryota > Fungi > Ascomycota > Sordariomycetes > Glomerellales > Glomerellaceae > Colletotrichum > Colletotrichum lindemuthianum. Next base: position 47,321 of record MASP02000496.1, read on the forward strand.
GCAGAAGAGTATGTCTACTCGTTGTGGGTGTAATAAAGGTGCAGGGGTAGACGAGTTTGGGGCTCACTTGTCGACCGTCGCGGGGAAAAGTGAACCGAGGAACGGACCGGCCACTACGCCATTTGCGGAGTGTTGAATCGGTCGACTGACGGCGGCTCAAGAATCCACCTGGCTTCGCGTCGCTTCCACTCGTATCGTGCCACTGCCTCATCGCCTCATCCCACCTAGACCAGCGTACGGTATTCGAGCTCCATTCGCCGATCGGCCGTTCTAGTCCACCTTGGAAGCCCTCATCCCAACCTTGACTTAGCTTTTCATTGCCTAGCTGGGAAGCATTGTCGGTGTACGCCCCGGTAGACTGGCCGTCATGTTGGCGTACCGAAGTTTGCAGTACTGCTGGTAAAGCCTGGCCGAAAGAGAAGAAATGTCCGTTCCATTGATGTTACCCGTGACAGTAAACCCCTGTCGAGAGAAAGTTCCTCGGTCGAGGGAAAGTTCCTCGGTCGAGCGTTTCCCCATTAGCTCTGTTGGGCTTTCGGGGTACGGGAATAGTGAGGGCGACGCGGGCGTCTACTGTGACTGAAGCCGAACTGTATCGTATTCGAGGTTCTGTATTCAATTCGGGCCTCATGAATTATTCCTGGTTTGCTGATTCTCAGCAATTTGTGCCCGTGAGCTGACCATAACCGAATGTCTAATCGCGAGAAACTCGTTACCGTCCGGAAAACCTCGGCTGATGACTTCTCGTTTCTGGCAGGTTGACTGTTGATGGCCCACAATGCCACGATTCCCATGATCAAAACGGGTGGATCAGTGTTAGACGTGTGGATACGTGGGTGTGTGGAGTGTTTGCACAGGACGTGCTCGTGAACACTAAGACCGTGAGTCGATCCTTGATGTCGCGGAACCCCGATTCTGCATACCTCGTCGCTCTCTGTCACGTATGTGTATCGGCACCATTCCACTGAGGCCCCGCGATCCACCGTGCTGCTACAGCAAGCGAGCGCTCGTGCTCGCTCGCAACGTCGTAAAAGTGGGAATATCGTCGTGGCTGCAATTGGAGCGGGGAACAGCACGAGCGCCAACAACGACCGTCCGATATCTCCCCGGCTGCTCACCATCTCTTCTCGACTCGAGCATCAATTAGCCTGTCAGCCGAACTGCCCCTTCTCCACACCAAGTGATGGAAGCAGAGTATTGAGACTTTTTGGTAATGACCATGACAGTTGCGGTTTCGCACGGGTGGGATTTGAAGAAAACATGAGAATTCTTCGCGTGTAGTTGGAGGCAACGCACTGCGCCGCTGCCGCACATAGGGGGGTTTCCAGGGTACCTCGAATTTGACCGCCGCAATCCGGGACTGTTACATTTAGCCATTTAGCCTAAATTGGGCTAAAGACAGCCCGGTAGTCAAATCCAGGATGCGAACAAGATGTTGTCTCGAAAGCATCATCGCAGCATCTCTAGCATGGTTCTATCGAGGCCCTCGGACACACGTAAGACTAAATCAGTCACAAGCAGCTTCGCCATGCCGCCTGCGCTGATGGATTGACTCGACTTGTCCTGAAGGCTTTGCTTTGTCGGGTAGAGCTGAGTGATGCGAACTCTGGTTTCCTCAGGTTTGTACATTTTTGTCGGACAGTCGCCAAGTAATCCGTCAACATCCAATTTTACCCCAGGAATCTCGGATAATGGCAATCTTCTTCTTGCTGTTCTTCTTCTGGGTTTGACAATGAAAATGCGGCGGCAAGATTCTCTTTCTCAAACCCTAGCTGTTCCCAGTTTCAGGTCCTCGACGATGGCGTGGATGGCTGCGAGGCCTGCCAACATCCGCTGCGAACATTGAAAGGGTCGACCTGTCTCTCAGAGATAATTTCTAATTACTTTGAAATACGCAACTGTCGAGATGTCGTTGAGTTGCGGCTGGTATTCCCGAGCAGGGGGGAATTTATCCACAAATTGCCGGCATCACGCTGCTTGGGTTGCGGCGGTCGCGGATCTCATGGTCGTTCGTGATCTTGGGACAGAAGCTTATTTCTTCTGGCGCATGACAGGATTCAAAATTGCGAGGCTCCAAGCACCGTTTGAATATCAGCTGCGTGTAGCAACGGAGTTCATGATCTTCAGCTCGTCGTACCATTCTGTCAGCGGGACGTCATGATGGCCACTTGCGGTGTTTTTCGGAGACTGACTTCCGGCTGTGAGCCTTTGATTAGGCCCTTCCAGCAGACGTATTTTGGTTCTGTATGTGAATGACACAACAATCGGCGCCTGGTCATGCTTTTCCCCCGACTATGAGCAAAGTTCGACAGTGGTTGCGATTGAGACACTGAACAAACCGCTTGGCAGGTGAGGAGTTCGGGCGGCTCGTGCACGGACCTTCCACGAAAGAGTTCCTCCCCCGCATATCCGCAGGTCGGTTCTGTAATTAAATTGCCACACCACGCTCTCGTGACGACACCCTCGCTAGACTTGCGGGCTTCTGTACCTCAGCATGCATTCTGATAACATCAATTACTCTCTCAGTATCCGTATCCTATTGCCAGACCGCTTACGCGGCCACCTCAGCTAGAAGCAGCATGCTCAGTACGCCAGAGGTTTCCCGTGCCAGGCACAATTTCACGGCCGGGGAAACAAAGGACGGACACTTTTTCAGATGCTGGCAACATCAAGATTGCAGAGCGTGCCTGGTAGAAGACCGATGTAGCTGGTGCCCCATGGTATGTCAATGTCTTCGACGATTGTTTCCCTCAGCGCGACTAATTGTTTGTCCCAAGACCTCAGCCTGTGTTCCCAATCCGTATGCAATCCAATTGCTGGCCCCAGCGTACAATGAAGAGGTTTGCCCGCACTGGGCGGAACGGTGGGAGCTTCGGACTCGACCTTTGGGCTGCCAAGTATCAACCATCACGAGCTTGACATCCATCGTCTCAATTGTCTCCACGCTCGCAGTTGTGCTCCTCGTCACCATAATGGTACTCGTCATCCGCTGGGTCCTTTGTCGTAATAAAAAGATTCCCAGCTGGTGGATGGCATGGAAGTATGACAGAAACCGCAGTTTGTCCGGGAGTTCCGACGACCGAGCCACGGAGCAGGACCCGTTATTGGGACAGAATCAGACGCCGGAGTGGCACTAATGTGGTCTTCTAATTACATCCTGAACAAGTTGGCAGAATTGAATCGTAGGGAACTGGGTTCAATTCGGCCCCACGAGCTCCTGACCATACTCGACCCCGATCCGCTACCTATCCTGAGCTGACGGGAGGGATAATGGCAACCTCGTCTCCGGCCTTGATCTCCGGACCTTGGTCATCACCGGGGCCGGGAATGGGCACATATTCCAGGTTGACCGTCACTAAGCAAGACGACAGAATATTCTCCTTGATGCCTTGGTATCTCTCTTCAAGAAGGTCGAAGAGCTTCCCAAGCGGCAGTGGAGCCTGGAACGAGTCTAAATCAACGGAGGTGTAGGACCTTGCACCGGCGAAAAACTGAACACGGAAGTGATCCTTCGGCGTATTGACGGTAGCATTCATAATTAGCGTGGAGCTCTGTCTGCATCTTTTTTCCTGTTAGTCTTTGCCAATTCAAACTGAATGAGGAAAACAAGTTGACAAGAATTGCTGGTGTCAGAGATCTTGGTGATAATTGTGAAACATCAAAAAAGTTCAGGTAATACATGCTAATTTGGATACATCATCCCAGCGAATTAAGAGAAAAAAAGTCTTCAGACTTACCAATTGAGTGCAGTGCCCGTTTCGCGGGCTGTGTAGGAAAGAAGGAAGAAAGTCCAGAAGAGTGACGTGAAGAAAGAAATACTTTTGGCACGCGTCTCGGACAAGGGTGGGTCGCGAATGAGCAGAATTTGTGCCCCACTACACGTGACCTGGATGGGCGCCGTGTGGTACAATGTAAGAAGAGTGGGGAAGACCCAGATCTCATATGAAGCCAGAGCTTCCAGAACGTCGACCTTGCGAGTGACCAATCGGAAGGCGTAATAAGCGTCCTTCGAGAGCCTTGATTGTCACCTATTTGAGCTATTCCTCCTGCTTGCCCAAGACTCTCGACGTAGGATTTGGTAGTCGGCATCAAGAGGTATATCTTAGCGTTCGAGAAGTGTGATATCGGCTAGACTATGCATGAAATTCATTTCTCTAGCTATACCTGTTATTGTTGTGTTTCCCACGTAAAGGCACTGCGCCGTATCTCCTAGCTGTAAATATCGAGGCCTGACCAGCGTCGCCTTCGGAGAGGATGCAGCTCAATAGATGGACATTGTGCGCGCTGAAGTCTGGACGTTGGCGAGAACTGCCAGGTACCCCCTGGTTGTATAACAGCATCTCCGGCAAAGTGTGGCCCGTTCGGTGCTGGAGAGGTCATTGGCAAGTAGTTTCGACATCGTTTGACAGCCATCGAATTTTGTCCTTCAGGTTTCAACATCGAGTCTTCATATTGGTCGACATCTCACACATTGTGGGAAGTCGGCATAGCTCATAGCTCAGGTGGTCTCGTCCTCGACAGAATCTCTTGCGCCGTTTCCCCCATCCAGATAATTCCTGTCAGATCATGACCAGTAGATGCGATACTAGCCATTCCGACACGCAGTTGGAGGGTGAACCTTGCTGTATTCGTAATGCAGAATCCGATTTTTGACTCCTAAGCACGAATGCCCTGGGCTTGACTGACGAAGCCCTCACAGTGTTCCTGTCCCATCCTCAGAACCAGTATCCGTTCCTCATCATGTCCATGCGCACAGCCGTTGCCGCCAGTCGTAGTCTCGTTGCTTATCGGAGTCTGCGGGCCTCACGCTCGGACTCGAGCAGGCACAGGATATCGTCCTCACGGACGGGGCTAAAGGAGAGTCAGCTCAAGAGTTCAAAAGAACGAGAAGCAAATTGCGTTTGCTCACCCCTTAACGTTGCGGACGATAGATCTGGTCTGATCGTCCATGAACTCAACGCGAACTTGAGTGACACCGCCACGGGAACCTATTGTCGTGTTAGAAATCAGGATTGAACGGGGTCGCAAGTTGGCTCCGCAAGCTGCACAGCCACTCGTAGGTTTTCCGCGTGAGGAGCTGATAAAATAACGGCAGAAAAAAGACGGAGAGGGGAGTCGGAGGGCTCGATATTTCGCAAGAAAATGGGCGTTCGTGAGGAGGGGTTTCGTACCGGTGCGACCAAGGACGCGGGTGACCTTGACGAGCTTGACGGGCTGCTTGCTGGAGTCCATTTTGACGGCTGAAAGTTGATCTTAAGTCAGTCGCAATCTTCTTCGAAATTCGGGCATTCGTTTGACGTACTTTGGGTTGATTTCGCAGGTTCGGTGGTGCTGAGAAGGGCGGGGTGGTAGTCTCGTTTGACGTTGTTGTTGGCGATGAACTTTTTTGGTGGTTAACTCAGGGTTTTCGTTCGCCAAAGCCCTTTTTCGCGGCCCCACATTCGACAAGGGTGCGCGAGTCGCTGATTGGATGCAGTCGCCAAGACTTTCGAGCTTCCGAAGTACTGCCGGCCGATTTGGAGTGCCAACTGTGCCATTGGAGTCACAAACGGTCCGCCTTTTGGTATGTCACTCAAGGCAGACCGCGTCGTGAGTACCTAGATGGACGACATTGGTCATGACAGCCTGCCAAACGTGCGACTAAGTCAAGAGTGCAGGATTGAATCAGAAGAAGCAATATACACACGAGACAAAGTCATGCTATGGCTCCAATAACACGTCCAGATGGGTGCATCTTGTTCATCTAGATGCAGACTAAAGCAGGGGTATCTCTCGACAGCTCGACAGCTTGAGTCCATCACGGCAGCTTCGCAACGCGTCCCTCCAAGTCCTTGACCCACGCCTCCATCACTTTCATGTTGCCTGCCATAGAAGTACTTCCTTCCCTCATCGCCTCTTCGACCTTTTCCAGGCCTTCCTTCCACTGTTTCAAATCCATGGACATTTCCGTCTGCTGACGCTCGATGCGCCCTAACATATCGCTCGCGTTTGCGGCATCGGCGTGAATTGCGCGGAGTGATCTAAGGCGATCCAGAAGCGGGGGTAGCAGCGGAGCCAAATTCTCGATGGTCGGCAGGGTTCCATACAGAGCATTGATTTTTGCCAGCTGCTCCGGCGCTTGCGCGTCATCGCCAGATGCGGCAGCATTTCCCAAGGTTTCCTGCGCAACCTTGGCTCCCTGGCGAGCCTTCTCCAACTCCTGCGCCTCTTGAATCAACGTCCGCACCCGACGACTGATTGTGTCCAAGTTGGACGTGGAAGACTGCGATAGCGTTGTGATCTGCTTCTGTAACCCGTCCAGCGTTGGCAGAATCGCTCTCGGCAACCCATTCGTATCCACTTCGGGCAAGGCGGAAGAGCCTACGCCGATGGCTTTCTCCAGCAGAACCAGGCGGCGGTCGAAGTCAGCAGCTTTGGCGAGGGCATGACTCTGTTCATAAGTCGGCGCATAAGTGACAGTGTATGTTGCCGCGCCGCCAGGCACCAAGACATCTTGCGACGTTTCTTGGGCGTCCTTGGGCAATTGGGGCATCGGTTGAATAGCACGAGAGCTGCCCGGCTGCTCAATGGTTCGTGATATTTCCTCCAGAGCCTTGCTCAGCGAACCAAGCTTCTGCTCCTGCTCGGGTGAGACGGACTGCGCCGCAGCCTCTTTCTTCTTGCCGTACTCTTCTTTGGCCTCTTCCACTTCGCGTTGCAAACGAGCAATTCGCCTTTCGAGGTTATCTTCGTCGTCGTCATCGCTGAGATCGCCAATCTCCTCGGTGCCGTCCTGCAGAATGCGTTGGCGTCTTGTCGAAGCCTTGTACGACTTTCGCTTTCCATCTACTCGGTCCGAAAAGTCGACTCCAGAGGCATCAACTCCTGCGGGAAGAAATTTGGATCTAGCTTGGTCTATCTGAAGTCGAGATCGCGAGATGCCGTTGGTGTCATCGTCAAGGTCGTCGTCGAAATCGTCGTCAGATTGCGATGGCACGGTTGTCGTCTGCCACCAAGTCAGCTGTGGCCTACGATGCAGCTTGCGTGAAACACACCGGTACAGTCGACGTGTCGTCCGTCAATTCTGGCGTCTCGTAGACATCGGGCGCGGAGTCCTGCTTAGTGTTAATCAGACCGCCCTTCTTCCGGCTATTTCGTTGAAGGCGCTCCGACCAGATCTGGCAACGCGGCGTACTTGCGGTTCAGAGCCATGGCGAAGAGCACAGAAACTGGAAGACCTTCTGGTAAAAGACGATAGCCCTGGCAGTGACGCTGTTTCCGTGAACTTTGAAGGTGTCAACGAAGCTGGCTAAAGGTCGAACGTAGAAGAGGTGGGACAGGGGAGCATTAACTGTTTGCGATAATGCGTCCCTAATTGCTCGAAACGGGGGGGGGGGGTTGCAGGGCAGCAACACCGCTGAACCGTAGGGGCTTAGCACTAAGCTACCCCCCGGATTGTGTGCTGAGGGGCAACCACCTGGGCAGGGAACCTCAGCAAGGGCGAGCTGCGGCAGGTGGGGTAAACACCGGCACCAGAGCCAGTACGCGTCCAGAACGCGACTCGGTGTTCCCTCCTTTTTCAGACTCCCATATCCTCAAACGGCATCCGGAGATTCGGGTCCGTTCTTCCAGGCGGACGACGTCTCTTGCTGTTCATGTCAATTCGTGCTCATTGACACATCCACACTCAAGGACCATCTTGGTGTCTGCCTCGGCGCTTTGATACCCCACACCAGAAATCTTTCCGGGTGCCCACCTGAGCTCTGTAGCAACCTAGCGAAGGATCTTGAGAGAGCTGATGAATGTCCGTTGGAGACCCCGTTGCTACTACGCTGCCGTATGGCTACTCGTCAACGACGAGCTGTAACCATTCAGTCCTTGTTTAAAGGTAGCCGTTCGGCTTCTCACCTACCGCCATAGAAGTTCGGCAAGGCACCAGACGGGAAGCAGCATGCGACCACTTCAAAGGCGGCAGGGCCTTGGAAGGGGCCATGCGCCTCCTTTATTGAAAACAATCGGCAACCAACCTCGCGACAACACCTGCGTCCCCACGTCAATGACAGATGAAGAAATCATGGCTCCCCCGGCAGATTCGAGCTCCGAAGATGATAATGGACCACCGTCCTCCAGAGGCCGGCTCGCAGGGCAGGTCACTGGCGACGAGAACTTGAACCCCAAGACAATTCGGGGAACGGTCTCTAAGCAGAAGAACGACTCGGAATCCGACGATGACCGATGGAAGTCTCGTGTCGAGATTTCAAGCAGCCGATACTTTGGCACTTCCAAAGCAGGAAGGGCTCAGTCCAAAGCATTCAAGGCTTCTCAGGAAAGCAATTCAAGCAGTAAGAGTCCGAAAGGGCCTGGTGCTCGACCTCGTGGCAGCAAGCGGGCATCTCCCGACCTCGACTTATCGAGCCCACCGTCTAAGAGACGTAAAGTTGAAAGTCAGATCGGGAACGCCGCTGAGGCCCATCGCAAGAAAGGCGTCTCTAAACCAGGTAGCAGCTTTAGCTATTCGCAGAAAGACAGAGAGAGGACAAAGCAAAATCGTGCCCTAGAGAAGAGGCGGGAAGTGAAAAAAGCGGCCAAGCTGAAGGCAAAAGGTTGGTTCAAGTTGTTATTGCTGGCTTTGCCCCTGCTTACTTCTTCCTCAGGCCCCTCAAGTCCTGAAGCACCACGGCCGTCGTTCAAGTCTTATGACGATGATCCATTTGAGAAGCTCTCGAGCCAGACATCGCCTGAGCGTTTGGTTAAGCCCCAGGCAGCGTTGCTCTCGTCCCCCTCAGGCACACCACAGAAAAAGTTCCAAACGCACTCGTCCCTAAGCCCAGATAGTTCACCGCGGAAAACTGCTCAGGCCAAGTTCAAGGAACCCACTGCATCTCCCATGGTGCCTCTGAGCAGCTCTGTTTTCCCTGGGCCTGCGAAATTCAAGAGTCTGAGCTCGAGCCCCCAAGCAGCCCGTAAGGGGCTGAAGGATCCGGGCCCTGACTTGTTCGACTCTGATACCGATGATCACTTTGAGACTCAGCCAGTAGCTGCGGCAAGATGCCCCGTGTGCAACGAGGCTGTCGACAAAGGCTTGCTTGATTCTTTTTCGAAAGGCGGACGTATGAAAATCCTCAAGCAAATCGAGTTTTGTCGGAGGCACAAGAAGAAAACCGCCGAGGACGCGTGGACGTCACGCGGCTACCCCCGAATTGATTGGGACGATCTCAGCACTCGTGTCACGGATCATTACGACTTTCTCGAGGAGATCATCAACGGCCGCCAGTCTCACTATGGTGCTCTTCTGACCAACACGGTCAAAGAGGGCAAGAATCGAACGCTGCTCAAGGCCGAAGGTAGCCTTACTCCTGGATACTACGGGCCGCGTGGATTGCGAGAGATAGCGGACAACATCGTCACGCACTTCTCATCCAGCCTGAGGAAGCGAGCGGTGGACGACCGGCTGATTTCTTCGAGAGGCACGACAGGCTTCGTAGAGGCTGTGTTAGTTCCGGAGGTGACTGTAAAGTTGATTTGCGAAGACATGAAGGTAGGGCCGGTCCAGGCAAGGGCGATACTTGAGGAGAGCAGATGGATTGGCGACATGCTCCAGGAAGAGATTCCGGACGTCGTCAACCATGTAAGCGACGACGATCCAGACAGAGAGAGTCAGAGACGCGACGACTACCGGCAGGACATGACTGTAGACACGGACGACGATGAGTGGGATTAGCATGACGAAGCTACCATGGCGGACGGCGTTGCATTATCTTGTGGAGGGACTAGACAGACATTGGGAGGATGTCTACTGGCACTAGTGTTATTGCGGTGCTCACGATGTATCCAAAGCAGTCATCGGACAGATGCTACGTCATTTCATGGCACGTACGTATGTAGTTATTGACTTATGCCCTAAACGCGACCAAGACTTGCTATCAAGATCAAATCATCAGAAGGCCTACCAAATTATCCAAGATCTAAGTTATCAAACGCCAGCTATGCCGAATACTCGTGATTCATTTTCTTCTTCCTTCATCCGATGCCTCACAGCCCCAACGCCTCCCGTCTGCTTTTGCTCGTCAGATCGAGGTAAGGGGCCTCGCCTAGGGACGCGACGCGGTCACCCGCCCTGGCCTCGACGTAGTCGTAGGTGGCGCAGTGCCAGGTGGATCGGTTGTCCCAGATGGCGAGGTCGTTCTTGCGCCACTTGAAGCGGACCTGGGCATCGTGATTCTGGGTGACGAGGTTGAAGAGGTAGTTGAGGAGGACGTCGGACTCGTCCTTTGTGACGCCGTTGATGCGCTTGGTGAAGCCCTTGTTCACGTACACGGACTTCCAGCCAGTTACGGCTGTTGCGATTTGGTCAGCGGTCTAGTGGACACAGAAAGCTAGACGAGTGAGCGATCGACTTACGGTTGGTGCGGACGACGGGGTGGACGGCCTTGAGCTCGCCGCCCTGGTTGAGTGGCGACCCGCGGATGCCCTCGCGCAGGGGGTTACCGAGGCGTCTGGCCTCGTCGTGGAAGAAAGTCGCGTCGTGGGTGGCGGTCAGGCCCTCAAGGAAAGTCTGCATGGCCGGAGAGAGCCTGTCATAAATTTCGTAGCCGGAAGCCCACAGCTGCATAACATGTCAGTGGTGTTCCGAGATACTGATAACGAAAAGGCGTCATGAAAAAAGGCCAGGGTTCGAAGAAGGATTGGTATGGGCGAGAAAGGGGAGGTTGTAGCGGGCGTATACGTACAGTATCACCCCCCGTCTCGGGAAGGGTGTGGATCTTGAGCATGGCGTAGTCCGAGGGGACCTTTTCGAACGAGATATCGGTGTGCCAGCCGGCGCTGGCGAAGCGGCTGACATCGCTTAGCTGGTGGGTGAGACCGCCGCCCTTCTTCTGCTTCTCGCTGCTGATGACGCTGATCTGGTCGCCCAGCTCGCTGCCCTCCTCGGTCAAGGGGTGGATATGCAGGTCTGATGATTCGGGCTGTTCGGCCGAGTTAGAGGTTGCAGCTGGCGTCAAGGGGGCAAGGTGTTCGTCCGATGACGAGATGGTGAACTTACGCATCCGGCAAGTTCTGTCAGGCGGAGGCCGAACTCCTTCATTTGAGTGGGAGTGACATCCTGGTCTCTGAGGAAGACGACACCACGTTGAGAGACTAAAGGCGCGTGTTAGTGAGTGCAACGGGCTAATCTCACGAGAACAGAAGTGAATCTCACTTGTGACAGCCAAGTCCTTGATGAGCTGGTTGTCAGCCTTGAGCAGATCGGCCACCTGAAGGCCCTCAAACTCCCGGCCGATGACAGGGGTGAGATCAGAGTTCTTGTACTTGTCCAGAGAGCCGGAGTAGACCAGCGGCTTGCTCAAGCGAGGACGGGCTCCAGGGTCGCCGCCAACGATCCTGTTGGTCTCGGCGGTGGCGTTGGAGACAGCAGAAGGCATGTTGGGTTTAGACAGCAAAGTAAGAGGTAGGTATTGAGTGTGAGGTTACAATTGCCTATACCAAGGTCGCTGATGTGCCAGGAAGCTGAGGTCTAGATATCTTATGCAGACCCGATAACAAATGAGCCGAGAATTGCCAGATATATAACCTGCATGGGAAGTGGAAAGACAGATGATGCAAAGGCCGAAACCGCCGCGGGAAGTGCTCTCAAGTATCACAAGATTCTGATATGTGTATAAACGGTAGTTCAAAGCGAAACACCGGGGGTCTGGCAAAGCAAATGAGTGACTGATGGTCAAAGAAAGAGAGATTGTCGAACGTTTGTCCTCGTCTGCATGTGTATGTACGTAGTAGGTCAGTTGTCGTTGCGGAGGCTCCCGGCCGGTGGGCGATGGCGCAATCGCAAAGCTTCCTAATTTGGCGAAGTCTGTTCCGCGCGTCCAATCACCGGGCGGGGGCTCTTCCTCGGAGAAAGATTGAGCGTGGAGAGGGGTTCCATCTAGTTCACCATTGAGGAATGCTCGTCGGAGAATCTTTCGGAGTCTGAAAGACCTCAATGCAGTAGTAGGCTCACTGGTGTCTGGGGGGTCTCCTTGCCCATCACAAGCCTCGGCGCATTGTGCCTTGACACTGTATGATTTCCCGGGTGTTGCAGCCCAGTTGGAAATAGACCGTTCCTCGAACGGGAGAGATAGAGGTGGAAAGAAAGACGGCCGACCACCGAGTTGACGACGTCGTTTGCCATGAAAAACTCCATTCGAGACGAGCTCTTTCGGCAATATATGCAGTTGGGCCAAGACACCAGACGGATCCATCCACCGGGCTAGGGCGCGGAGAAAATCAGTATACTATGTCGAGTCTGGGGAAGTGTTGGTACGCATATGGAGCCCGGTTAACCATTCCGGCCGCCATCCCGGGGCCTGTCAGAAAAAGTCATGGCCAAAAAAAATTGCATGGTGCCTCCGTGATAGTACAGCAACACCCAAACAACAGAACGCCGTCAACACCATCTTCTCGCCGCCCCTGGTCCGACCACATGGTTCACCTCCACTAGTTTGTGGATATCTTTAAAGACGCAAGACCGAGCTTCGATGTCGTGAGCTGTGATCTGCTAGCCTTAATCAGAGCTTCATGAACGACTATTAAGTTGAGCCGTCAGACGGTTTGGAAGCAGATCCCTTCCCAGTTGCTCGTCGCCGCCGCCGCCAGCTCTTCCTTTCCACCAGTCCAAGTCGGAGAATTGAGTCGGTCCTCCCACGTGTTTTTGTCCTCCTCCCGTGTGCTTGTTAGAGTGCTGCCAGAGCATCAACCACACACCCCGGGCCCGAGCAACCTTCACCAACCGTAGACGTCAAGATGGCCGACGTCGAGGCCACGAGCCCGAAGAGGGTCAGCGACAGCGGCAAGGACGCCGTCTCAATCTATCAAGATTCTGACAGTCCCGTGGTCGGTCGTGAGAACCTTTCCGATCTTGTCAGTCCCCATGAGACTTACGAAGGACGCCATCGATGGGATCCGGCGGCCACCTGGACCGCGGCTGAGGAGCGCAAAGTCGTTCGCAAAACCGACCTCAAGCTTTTGAGCATGCTCTGCGTTATGTTCTTCGGTTTGCAGTTGGTATGTAGTCCGGAGCGGTCGATGCGTGGTCGATGCGTGGTCGATGCGTGGGCACAGGGCTAACTTGGGCAGGACCGTGGCAACTTGTCGAACGCACTTGCCGATGATTTCCTCAAGGACATGAAGATCACCAGTGACGATTACAACAACGTATGACGGCCTCTTTTCTCTTTCCAACCAAGATTCGTTTGATGCTAACATTCTCACTCAGGGCAACACGATTCAGCTTGTGTGCTTCCTTGCCGCCGAGTTCCCCGTTCAGTTCCTCACCAAACGCTTCGGTTTCAAGTACGTACTCCCCACCATGATGATGGCTTGGGGAACCGTATCGTGGGCTCAAGCCTGGATGACGACTCGCGCCGGTTTCTACGTAACGCGAGCCCTGATCGGAGCTTGCGAGGGAGGTTTCATCCCGGGAACGATTCTATTTGCGACGTACTTTTACACGTCCAAGGAGCTTTCGGTGCGGTTGGCCGTGTTTTGGTCCACCCTCAACGTTGCGCGAGTCATCTCAGCCCTCCTTGCCGCCGGCATCCTCCAGATGCGCGGCATCGGAGGCAAACCCGGCTGGTTTTGGCTCTTCTTGTTGGAAGGCATATTGACCTGTATTCTGGCTGTTGTTGTACGTTCAATTATCCATTTCGTCGCCCCCTGATATCATCACTAACGAGGTCCAGGCCTTTGTTTGGCTCCCCGAATCACCGACCAACACCAAGACGGTCCTCTGGAGGAAATCCTGGTACACGGAGAGGGAGGAGGTCATTATGACCAACCGCATCCTCCGCGACGACCCGGCCAAGGGTCTCACTGCGATTAAGGAGCCCGCAACCTTCAAAGACATTAAGAAGGCCTGGAGCGACCCCTCGCTGTGGGGACTCTACTTGATTGGTCTTGTCGCTTACATCCCGGCCACCCCCGTGCAAGCGTACCTTACGCTGACGCTTCGCCGTCTCGGCTTCTCGACGTTCAACTCGAACATGCTCACGGTCCCGTCTGCTGTTCTGCAGATCATCACCATGCTCACGCTGGCCTTCAGCAGTGACTACTTCAAAGAGAGGGCATTCCACTGCATCTTTGGCGAGCTCTGGATCATGCCACTGCTCATCAGTCTACTCACGCTGCCCGACGGTGGACGCGAATGGGGCCGGTTTTCCATCATCACGCTCATCTCCGGATACCCATACTTCCACCCGATTGTGTCATCTTGGATTTCGGAGAACACGTTCGACGTTAAGAAGCGAGCCATTTCTGCGGCAACATACAACGTTATTGTCCAGATTGGATCGCTCACCGGCAACCAAATCTACCGCTCCTACGATTCTCCTTACTACAGGCGCGGAAACGCTGCGTTGGTAGCCATTTGCGCCTTCAGTCTCGTCGTGTTCTTGGTGCACAGGCAAGTTCTCATCCACCTGAACAAGAAGAAGGAGAAGGTGTGGAGCACAATGTCGACCGAGGAACGGCTGGCGTACCAGAGCGACACAGCGGCACGCGAGGAGGATGGAAACAAGCGTTTGGACTTTAGGTTTGTCTACTAATGCGTGAAGCAAGCAAATCCGTTTTTGTTTCTATATTTTTCGTTTCTCGAATTACGACATTAAGGTAGATCAGGATACCAGTCTGCAGAGCAGAACACAGTCGAGTTTCGAGTACCTCTTCAGTGGAAACCGCCCAACTAGCGAGCGTTGTGTGGGATTTAATATTTTCCAAGGCAAAGAGGAGTAAACAAGCGCTTGGCGTAGAGACCTGCATTGGCAGATTCTCTTCTCAATAACAATTTTGTAATTACCAAGACTACCCAGTACATACTCTCCGTACGAACGAAACAAATCCAAGAGGCATACGGATAAGGTTGGCTGGATTTACCCTCGTACAGACATTTTGCCCTTTTGAAATGGTCTGCGGTTTACCTACATGCATTTAGAACCTGGAAAGCCATGCGCCACTCCGAACATCCGCAACGAGTAGGGTCATTTGTTCGCTCGAATTCATCAGCAACGCTGTGAGTCCACTCACCGAAGCCCCATTTGAGGCATCGATCCAGACCAAATCGCTGGAAAGGGCCACACTGGCGGCGGTCAACATGCCGCATTTGCGGGGAGAGACAGCGCCAAGGGTCGCTAACGAATCCCGTTGAGTCCCAGAACCAGGGGTTGAGGCGCTGTCGTTCCTCCACTATTCCCAGTACCGGCTTAGTGCACTAAGCACACCATCGCCGAGGTCCGCACGCCGCATCTCAAACACCTCCACGACCCCAATTTTTCTTCTTCCTCTCCCGTCTTCTCCTCCAGTTCTCTTGTCATTTCCACGACTTTAACAGACTTGCAGCAAGGGTTTCCGTCCATCACCAACTTCGTATTTGACGCATCTGTTACCCTTGGTCAGTCCATCCCACAAAAAAATTACGACGAACGGGACGGGACACCTAGTTGCTTGTTGCTTGCCCGGTTGACCTGTACCTTTGCCGACACTTTTCCCCAGCCACTATTTGCTTTGTAATCTCAATTGATACCCCCTGACCTCACCATCGCACACCTTCCAACTCACCTCGCCTCGCCTCACCTGTAGACCGAAAGAGTCAATTTGCTGGATCAGACAGGAAGTGACGCACCTCGGTGGGGAGCGGGAGACAACAACACTTCCTCCCGTCCACACGGCTGCCATGACACGACGGACGTAAAACTACACCACCCACCCGTGACTTACACACATCTCTTACATATTCTTCCACCGACATGTCGCCTGGCCGCAAAATCGGCAAAAGAGCGTGTGACGCGTGCAAGATCCGCAAGATCAAATGCACCGAGGTGCCCCCCTGCGACGGCTGCGTCGCCATCGGCACCGCATGCACCTTCAACAAGGTCCCCGCCACACGTGGGCCCCGGACCTTGAGGGCGAAGACGATACGCCAGATAGCTCAGGCCCAGCAGGAAGGTTCAGCCGCCGGAGCTGGGTCCGGTGGTGGTGGGGCCGAGACTCCGGCGCCGACGACCTCCGCCTCCAGATCACCTTCGTCATCGGACGAGGCCCTGTCGGATGCTTCGGGCGGTCATACTTCCAGTCACGGCGTTGCGCGGCAGCAGGATGTGGTGTTGCAACCGCAGCGGACCCCTATTCCGTCGCTGGTGCTGCGGTTGTGCGTCTATAGGCTGCGTCTCTTCCCCGTGTGGCCCATCATCGCCGTCGAGGAGATCATGGCCTCGCTCCACCGGGACGACGACGACCTTGAGTCGTACGTCCTGGCTAACGCCGTCGGCGCCGCCACCATCTCGCAGCTCAAGCTGTCCACCACAGACAGCAATGACCCTGCGACGGCAGGGTCCATGGAAGCAGAATGCCAACGCTCGAGGGTGGTTCTCCAAGAGCGAGCAGATGGGCCGCCGATGAACCTCAACTGGCTGAGAACGTCCTTCTTCTTACATGTCTATCACGAGAATCAGCAGCCGGGTGGGGCCAAGTCGCTGCTTTACCTGCGGGAGGCCATTACCATTGCCCAGATCATGGGACTCCACAAAGAGTCGTCTTATATACCGTTGCCACTCGCGGAGCAGCAAATGAGACGACGGATATTGTGGCTGTTGTTCGTCACCGAGAGGTACGACGCCCTTCGTGCTATTTCGCTGTCTTACCCGACTCTAACATTATTCTTAGGGGCGTTGCCATGCTGCACAAACTCCCAGTGGCGCTCAAATCCAACATCCGCTTTCCCTCCCTCGAGGGTTCCGGCGTGGGCGAGGACGAAGGCCACATCCTGCCCGCCTTCAAGAAGCTCGCCAACCTCTTTTGGATCTTTGACCAAAGCGGCGCCTTTGACATACTCCAAAACTCAGACGACGAGGATGCCGCCGCCGTATGGTCCACGGCAGCAGCAGCGGACGGCTTGCAGACGGCGAGCAGGGCGTGTCTCGACGTCGTGCAGCGGAAGCTTCAGGAGATCACCCTTGACTCGGACGCTAGCAACGACGTCCAGCGCGCCGACATTGTCGTCACGCGGCAGTGGATGCAGGCTGTGCTGTGGAAGCTGACTATGAACCATGGTCGCGCGTGGGTGTCGCCATCAGCGTCGGCGGCCAACCAGACTAGCGTTGCTACCACTACTTCTCTGTCGCATCCGATACAGATTGCAAAGGAGTTCCTTCGGCTCATTTCGCAGCTCCCCAGCACAGCCATCGAAGCCCACGGGCCTGGAATAGTAGGCCCCTTCCCATTCTTTCCAATCTTACCAAACCCTGAATCGTGAGGTTGGCTAACCGGGGCACAAAAGGAATTCAAAATCTACGAAATCGCCAGCGCGGTCACCGACGCCGTGGCCAACAACTTCCGCCTACCGCGTCCGTCCACCGATGGGCCGAGGGACATACTCCTCCAGCTCCAGCGGGTTCTGGCATCCTGCCGAGGCGGCAACAAGGCACTCCTCGAAATGCTCTGCGTCCGCATCGCCGAGGTCCAGGACGTCCCGCTAAGCATCATGGCGCGCAACCCCTCGTCTTCGTCGCCTAGGGTCCAGGAAGTTGATGTTACCGACTGGCGTGACACCCGCAACAACGTCCACCAATCGACGCTGTTTACCCCCAACGCAGACACCATGCCCGATGAAGGCCATGGTCCGGTGTACATTCAATCTCCATCTGGCGGGTTTCTCGCTATGCTGGAAAAGGACACACCGCAGGCCCTTGATGAAGATAGCGCGCCACTCTCGCTGTCAAGACACAACATGGACCGCTGGGACAACCACTCGGCGCAGCTGAGACCGGGTGCACACGACCTCATCGACCAGCTGCAAAACTTTGACGGCTCCTTCAACACGGTCGAGGTCAACGGCACGCTGGACATGTTCTTCGCCAACGGCGCCATGTGGGACAGCGTCCCGAATGACGACTGGATGGCCTCGGTGCAGAGTACTGGCGTCTTCACCGGGGCGCAGGCTTCGGCGAATATGCAGAGGACGTATGAGGGATGATGTACAACAAGGATTGGACCTTTCAACCCGAAAAGGCTGGCGATGCTTCAGTAGCAGCTTCAGTAGCGGAGGTCTTCGGGGCCTGTGTAGTCGGTCACTCGACAAACGAACGCCTAACTTCTGAGCAAAATCGAACGCCACAACTCAGCATACGAACCCGAATATCAGGTAAGTGAGGAGCAGGCGTCTCGATAAACTGTGCTGAACATCCCATAGACCACGACACAAGGGGTTGACACCATGAGAAAACGAACAAAGGTCTATATTCTTTTGATTCTATACCCACCGCAATCGCCTAGGCCAGCAGCACCGCCGCGGCCTCGTATGGGCCCAGTGAGACCTTTCCACCATTGAAATCGCCGGCCGTCTTGCCGCCGTTGGCGATCAGCACCTCCTTGACTTCGCCCTTGAGTCCCGTCCACTCCACCGTCTTATCGGAGAAGTTGCAGATAATCACCGCCACGCGCCCATCAGGGGCCTTTCTCGCGTACGCCAGGATCTGCTCGTGTGGCTCGTCGACGGCCTCAAAGTCGCCGTAGACGAAGACGTCGAGGAACCTCTTGCGCGTCTCGAGGATGGCGCGCCAGGTGTGGAAGACCGAGTTCGGGTTCGACGTCTGCGAGGCGGCGTTGATCTCGGTGTGGTTAGGATGCACCTTCATCCACGGCGTGGCCTCAGGGGTGGTGAAGCCCGCGTTGGCCGTAGTGTCCCACTGCATAGGCGTCCTGGCGTTGTCGCGGGACTTTTTCTGGTACTCGACCTTGAGCGCCTTGAGCGCCGCCTCGTCGTCGACGTCCTTGTGCAGGCTGTTCTTCGTTAGCGGTCCTTCAGTACGAATGGGAGCACAAGTACGACTCACTTCCAGTGGTTCAGGCAGTCAATGTCCTTGTATTCCTCCATGGGCCACTCCTTGGGGACGTTCACCATGCCAATCTCCTGGCCCTGGTAGATGAAAGGAGTACCGGCCTGCAGCCCCTGGAAAATCGTGACAAGCTTGGCGCTGTTCTCGCGGTGCTCTGGCGCATCGTTGGCGAAGCGGCTAACGCAGCGGGGTTGGTCGTGGTTCTCGAGGTAGAGGGCGTTCCAACCGTTGTTGTCGTACATGAAGCGTTGCCACTTCTTGGTGCCGGCCTTGAGCTCCGCGAGCTTCCACTCCTTGGGGGAGAACTTGCCCTGGGGTCCGTGGTCGATGTCGACGCTGCGAAAGGTCAGCTTGCTGTTGGCATTCGAGACTGGCGACGGTGGAATACGGACAACTCAAAGTGGAAGATCATGCTCAACTCACCCCGGTCGGCGTTGACGCTCTTGATGACCTCGCTCAGATCTCTCACGCAGGGCATCTCACCCACGCTAAAGGCGTCATACT
Organism: Colletotrichum lindemuthianum; assembly: GCA_001693025.2. NCBI lineage: Eukaryota > Fungi > Ascomycota > Sordariomycetes > Glomerellales > Glomerellaceae > Colletotrichum > Colletotrichum lindemuthianum. The sequence goes on from MASP02000496.1 coordinate 66,667, forward strand.
CCTTCAAGATGGCACCCAACTCCTTGAGATACTCGTGCAAGCGCGGACCGGCCGAGTAGAGCTCCGACCCGCCCAAGACCTCCTGCTTGGAGTCGGGGAAATCCTGCGGCTTGCTGACAAAGTTGATGACATCCAGGCGGAAGCCGTCGGCGCCCTTGTCGAGCCAGAAGCGCATAATGTCGTGGACGGCGGCGCGGACCTTGGGGTTCTCCCAGTTGAGGTCGGGCTGCTCGCGGGCGAAGAGGCGGAGGTAGTACTCGTCGGTGGCGGCGTCGTACTCCCAGGCGGAACCCTGGAAGTGCGACTTCCAGTTGTTGGGGGGTTGGCGGTTGCCCTGGGCGTCGTATCGCGGCGGGCGCCAGATGTACCAGTCGCGGAAGGAGTTCGTCTTGGAGCTGCGCGACTGCTGGAACCACTCGTGCTGGTCGGAGGTGTGGTTGACGACGAGGTCGAGCACGAGCTTCATGCCACGAGCGTGCAGGGCGTCTTTGAGGGTGTCGACGTCCTCGACGGTGCCGTATGGGGGGTGAATCTCGCGGTAGTTGCTGATGTCGTAGCCCTTTAACTCGTCAGATGGAACCATAGTCCCCAACGTTGACTGTCACTTGGACCGGAGCGTGTATGAGGGTATACACTCACCATGTCGATCTGAGGACTCTTGAAGATGGGACACAACCACACAATGTCAACACCCAGGGACTTGAAGTGGTCAACTCGCGAAATGATACCCTTCAAGTCTCCCACGCCGGAGCCGGTCGAGTCCTGGAACGAAGCCGGGTAGACTTGGTAGACGGAGCTCTCTTTCCACCACCTGCGATACTGGCCGCCTGCGCCACCGGCGCCAACGACCTGATTCGAAGCCATTGTATGTGTGTGTATGAGTTTTGCAATTTGCTGTCGTTTAGACTTTCAAGATTTCGAACTGGTCAACCGTCAAGTGTAGGTATAGACGTAGCTTGGTCGTGGGAGCCTGCCGAAACGTATTAGTGGTGAGGACCAAATAAGTAGCTAATCAGCTGTCTACGTCGAGGAGACGCTGCTCTATATCGAGTATAAGCAGAATGTGTGCGTGTAATTCAGCCGATTCGCAAACCTGTGACGAAACCAAGAAACTCAAGATGGCTTCTCCAGAGTGCGAGTATTTGTGCGAATGAATGCAGAATAAGCAGCCAATGGGGGGTTTTGGGGAATGGAATTTCGTGTCAGAGGAAAGTACACGGAGGAGGCGATCAGCGCTGCCAGGGAAGGGGGGGCAACAAGATGGTTTACATACAGCTGCCGCCTTGGTCACTTACTGGTAGACGAGAAAAAGCTGGATCGCCTCGTGGGGAGCGTTTTGATGCATGGGGAAGTTAACCGAGAGAGGAGGGGGATGGGTGGTGTTGGTGGTGGTTCTCAGCTCCGATTTGGGCCCCGGACGTGGGAAGCGCTGCCCCTCCATCTCCATCGTGTCTTTGCTGCTGGGAACTTCGTCATGCGGGGTAGCGGGATGCGCCTGAGAGCTTTCGACGCCGAAGTACCCTTGGTCCGAGTATGAGTTTTGAGGCTGGACCATACTAAGGTAGGTAGTTCGGCCTGGGTCGGACACAGGCCGACGGTGGGGGTGGCCTGTGGAGGAGTCACTCATCGTTGACCAAGTCACTCATGCTCACACTGTAATGATAACTCATTCTCAGTCTCATCCTTATCCGCATGTTCAACCAGTAGTTGTGGTATAACACTGAGTTCTCACTCAACCAGGACCATCTCTATTCATAGCCACATCCCGAGAGCCAGGAAACCAACCCGCAACAAAACTGGTGCAGATCACCGCATCCGCATGAACCACATTACGTTGTATCGTGTAGCAGGTTGAAGAACGAAAACCCCAAAGGATTCTTTCAAAGCGACAGCGGATCTCACTAGCAGCTGCGGAATCGCCATGGCAGCAGATCCTTCGCCTTGGCAATAAAACTGCTATTTCTTACTACTACTTTCTAATATCCTATATATATTTAACTATTAAGAGACAAGAGAGTATCTTAATAATAGTAGATATATTATATCTATAACTAAAAATAATATATTAAGAATACTTCCCCCCTTTCTAATATTATATAGAAGAAGTAAAAATACCCTAGTTAATATATCTATATTTATAATGCAGCTTACCTAGTAGTTAGAATTTAACTAATAGAAAGATAATAATAAAGAAAAAGAGGTACTTATTTTATATAATAAGGAGACTCTAGAAATAATAATAAGTATATAATTAGTAATATAAAACTGATATATAAATATTCCAGATTTAAAATTAAGTAATAATATTAGTTTATAATCTTTTCCCCTATATATTTTATATATAACTATAGTAAAAGAGATAATCCAACTAGGATCCCCCAGGATATAGTAGATTATTAAGATATTATAACTAATATTAAGATAAAAAGTGTTAAGAAACTATTATCCCTTATCTCTACCTATAGGTGTCTGATAAGTATTTAATAAAATATTAATAATAATAAAGTAATTATAAATTAAACTGATAAATATTATAATTAGTATAAGGAGAAGGAATACTAAGATTAATAATATTACTATCTACTTGAAAAATCTCTATTAGGAGAGTCTTTCTGATAAACTATATTCTGAAAAAGAATAAAAGAAGAAATATTTATATTAATAGTAGGATTAGAGAGATAAAAAGAGGGGGGAATAATAAGGAATAATATAAAAAGAGGATTATTTAAATTAATAGTAAAATAATATATCTGACTGGCTAATTATTATAGCTTATTTTTGAAGTTTCCCTCTGTAATAATAAAAGGTTAATAAATAGTATGCTAGATAATATAAGTTAGTATAACTAATAATATCCTTATATTATTACCTATTATCTCTATCTACTATAAGTAGTATATTTATATAATAAAAAGCTAAGCTAAGTTAATAATAATCTTAATAATATTATTATTCAATAATAACTAGCTTTCACTTCCTAAGTAAGCTTCTATAAGGATACTACTAAAGTATACTAATTTACTGCTAGTATTATTAGTGAGGAATAATATCTACTGAATTAATAAAGATTAGGAATAGGAAGATATTTATAAGGTTTTTACTAGAAGGAGATATCTGCTTAATAGTTATAATTTATCTAATAAGTGTATATACTTCTGAAGTTATAGCTTTTAGAGAAATATCTGTAATTAAGATATAGTAAAGTTATACTAACTATAGATATTCTCCTAGCCTAATATCTTAAATATATTTTCCTCCCTAGACTTTATTAATAGTTTCTGTGAGGATATAACTTATAATAATCTTTCTATAACTGAAATTAATAAGTATAAGAAGGTATTCTAATATATTGAAGTAAAAATACTAGTGGGAATATACTAAAACGTTATATCTTAATAATAGAGTGAGAATATTAAACCTCAGATAAATATTAGCAGTAGTATCTTTAATAATATCTTTATTTATTACTATATTTACTTATAGAAGAAATAAAGTATCTATTTTAATAAAGTATAGGAAACTTACTATATTAATTTTAAGGGATAGACTTTAGAATATTTTAATATTACAGAAAGAATATTAATATAAACTCTTAAGAACTACTTTATAGGAAGAGATATATACTTCTCTATAGATAAGAATATAATAAAAGAAAAGCTAGTTAAGATTCTTAAGGAGGAGATACTAATAAGATAGATAGTAGAGGGTATTGAAACTAATTAATAAAGATATCTTACTTTTAGATAAGAAATTATAAAAAACTCTAGTTTTATTAATAACCTCCTAGAAGTAGGAGGATTTATCCTTATTAATTAATAACTATTTATATTAAGGAGCTTAATAATAGAGTTACTCTCTCTATAATGAATACTATTAATATTAATAATAAAGCTAATATTAATACTAAGTTTATAAGTAATAGAGCTAGATATTTAAATAGATATTAACTTACTAAAGACTGAGAGGATAATAATTAATAAGGAAGGGAAATACCTAGAGCTAACTAGATTCCTGAGACTCTATACTTATTTTAGAGGAAAATATTAGTTAATACTAAAATACTATATTCTATTTAACTAATTTTATAAGAAAGTTAAATTATTATTTAGTAAAGTATATAGAATAAATAATACATATACTGGAGAGAAATATAATATTTTTAAGAATAAGATATAGATATTTATTACTAAATATATTAGTTATAATATTAGCTAGGATATAATAAGAGTAATATTTAATAATATACTGATAGGATAAGTATATTTATACTATAAGATATTAATTTTATTAATTTAAGATAATCTCTTTATTACTTAAATAGTTATAATAGTTAGAGATAAATTTAAGATATATATAGTCTATTTTTACTATTATAGAGAATAGAAGAATATTAATCTTAAGATTTTTACTGAAGATTATAGATATACTAATATAGTTAAGATATTTAGGATAATAATAATAAAGATTAACCTTTTTTGATATATTTATCTAAATCTATAAGATCTATAAGAGAGGATTAATAAGGAGATATATATAACTATATATTAGGTATATAATATAATTAATATACTTTATAGTATTATTAATAAAGTGAAACTAACTATTAATAGGTTATATAAATAAATAATAGAGATACTTAGAAGTTAAAAAGATAGTTAAAGTAAAAGATTAGCTATATTATAGATTATAAGTAGTTTCTTATAGACTATATATATAATAGCTAAAAGTGGAACTAATACTTTAACTAATCCTAACTACCTTATCTATAATACTTACAGAATAATAATATTACTTTAGGATAGCTCTACGAGAAGGTATAAGATAGAGATATATAAGGTAAATATTAAGTATACTTAAAACTAGTGAATAAATACTAGTTAATAAAATATACTCCAGAGAAGTATAAAGCTATCACTTTATAATTTAAGAAGGTATTTATTATTAATACTATATTAATAGAGGAGATTATAATATACCTTAATAATATTTACTCTATAGAGAAGATAATAGAGGAAGTGGGAGATAATATAGATAAGATATTAGAGGATAATTTTATAGCTATATATTTTACTATAATAGATAGTTAGGAGGAGACTATTAATTTTATATAATTTATGGAGATTCTCTAAGATTATATTTTTTACTATTTAATAACTACTAATAAATTAGAGACCTTCCTAACTTTATAATAGTTAGAAGTTATTTTTAAAAATATCCTCCTAGATATTAAAGTAAGTAAGCTTTCTACTAGAGGTATATAATACTTTAAAGCTTTCTAGAGGATACTTTTTAATATTTTACTAGATAAGATAATTCTAAAGATAAGTATTAAATTTAGAGATAGATAAAATTTTATAAGTTTTAGTATTATTAAGATACTTATATTTTTTAGAGATATTAATTTTAATATTATATTTATAGTTATATTGTTTTTACTAAATCTCCCTAATATAGATTACCTTTAAATATATCTTAATAATGTTAATAATAAGATTAAGTAGGAGGGAGTATTACTATCTATAGAGAGATATAATAGGTACTTATAGTTCTTAATTTAGGAAAATCTCTATAATAAAGTTATTAACTTCCTTATAGAGATAGAGATATAGTAGTTTTATAAGAGATTTAGCTACTCTAGTGTCTATAAGTTAAATAATATATTTAAGAGAGTGAGTGAAATTATAATGACTAATAAGATTAAAGTAATTATTAAGAACTATTATTAATACTAAATAAAGAGTAAAATATTATACTAGTTTAAGTTCAGCCTTAAGGATAATTATAAGTTTAATATAGAAATTATTATTAATATTATATATCTTAATAGTAATAAATTTATATTATATATACTTAATATTTCTATAATATTTATAACTATAAGGTTTATAAAAAATATTTCTATAGAGAATATATAGTATATTCTGAAAGTATATTAGATTAATATATACTAGGGACCTCTAGATAGAATTATTATTAATATAGAATATAATTTTATAGCTAAATTTTTTAAGAAAGAAGCTAATAGTATAGGTAGTAAGGTTAAAACTATACCAGTTAAAGTTTATAATAATATTAGTAAGATAGAATATTACTATACTTCTTTATAGAGAGTATATAAGATTATCTAAGATAAAATACTAAAGATTAATAGAGAGAAAATACTGTAAAGTATAGTAAAAGTAGTTAATAATACTAGTAGTCTAAATAGCTTTATATTAACTCTACTAATTTTTGGAGTATATTTATATCTTAACCTAATACCACTACTATCTCTAGATATTATAAAGTAAGTAGTTACTATCTAGAAGATAATAAAAAATATATATAAGATTTATATTTAATAGTAAGTTCCTAATACTCTAAATATATATAATAGCTTCTCTATTATTTTAGTTTATTATTTACCTTTTTAATTAGAGGTATATATTTACTATAAATATTAAGGTTAGATAAGATCCTTCAGGCTTATCGCTATTAATAGTAAGATATATATTATAGAGATAGATAGTAAATCTAATACTTTCAGATTAATAATAGTTAAGCTATATTATTAACTATATACTGAAGAGATAGAAAACTAAAGCTTATATAATAATTAGCTACTAGATAAATATCTGAAGGAAGGTATATTAATAGTAGTATTAAATAAGGATAGACTAAAGTGGTAAGTTAATTATATAAAAATATAACTTTTATTATAGAGGCTAAACTTATAGATAATATCTACTATAATATCTATCTTATAATATAAAAGATAGAGATATTTACTAAAATTATTAAGTTTCACTAATATAGTTTTATTTAGATATTAGAGAAGCTATTTTAGAAATTATATACTATAGAGTAGGAGACTTTATTAGCGAAAAGTATATTCTACCTTAAGTACTTTAATATCTAGAAATATAATAGTATAAGGATCTTTAGCTTCTATTTTATTAATAAGATTAAGGGTATAGATAATATATTATATAAGAAGTTATAGTTAGTTATTAAAAGTTTTAATAATTAGGAGAAAACTAATATTCTTATATAGTTACTAATAATCTGATAGGTTAGCTATTACTTAATATTAATACTGTTAGTAATATTTAAAGAGGTAATTTTTATAGAGGTCTACCTCTAAGATATTACTTAAGTATATATATAGATAGAGATAATACTAAATTACTTTATACTAGCGAAGCTACTAGTAAGCTTATATAGTTTATATCTAGAGGATATTATTATTATTATAGTTTAACTATTATATAGTTTTATAGAATTAAGTATTTATTAGTATATAATATACTCTAGCTACTATAAAGACTGACTATAAATAGAGACTTTATTATATAAGCTATATCTTATAATCTCTAGGTTTAATAATTTATACTTCAGTATTATAGGTATATAAATAGACGATATCTTTAGACTCTACTTACTTGAGTTTAATAATAAGAAAGAGGAGGAGCTCTAATAAGTAAAATTTACAGCTAAACTGAAGTTAATATTTATATAATATAAATTCCTTATATTTAATAGAGGTATAATTATTTTAAAGAATAATAACAATATTACTTTTATTTAAAAGGGATAAGGTAAGAAGATTAAACTTATTAATCTTATATCTAAAGCTGTAAAAGTAATATATATTAAATAATAGGTATAAGGAGTATATATAGCTTCTATATACTAACTAGAGGTATATTTTAACTTCTTTATTACAGCTTAATATTAAAATCTAATACTAGAGGATATTAAAAAATTTAATAAACATTTAGTATAGTAAATAGATAACCTTAAAAGAGACTTAATATTTATCCTTATTAATATTAAGATAATAAGATTATATATATTTATTAATAGATCTTTCGCTAATAATAGTAATATAATATCCTAGCTTAGATTTATTATTATCTTAGGGATAGAAGATATTAGTAAAGATAATAATATTTTTAAGTTTAGAGGTAATATTATCTACTTCTCCTCTACTAAATTAAAGAGAGTTATATATAATATATTAGTATTTAAGATCTATAATATAACTACGGAAGTTAATATAGGATATATAATATTTACTATTCTTAGGTAAGTAACTAAATACTTTAAGATACTAATAATATTAATAATAGTATATATTAACTTCTACTCTCTCTATAAGTATCTTATTAAGTTAGGTATTACTAAAAAGAAGTATCTTATAATTAATATTATAATATTATAATAATTATATAAGAGAAAAGAGATTTTTAAGATCTGATAGATTAATAGTAAAGATAATTTTGCTGATAGTATAACTAAGATATCTAATAACTAAGCTCTTAAAATATTTATTACTATAAATAAAGTAATTATAAAGATAGAAGGTTAAGTTATAAAAGCTACAGAGGGTAATAAGAGGAGGATATAAGGATAAAGAGGGTAAATAGAGGGTATTACTACGGGAGGATCTTAAGATACCTAAGTGGCGATAATTAAAAGGCGTATTTTTATAAGTAAATACTATTTATAGCGTTTATTTAGTTTTTAGCGTACGTAAAAGATATATGTGACTAGTAGCTAAGTTTTTTGCGTTTTATGCTATTTTTACGTTTTATATTATTTTTGCGTTTTACGCTATTTTTACGTTTTACGCTATTTTTACGTTTTACGCTATTTTTACATTTAACGCTATTTTGCGCTTTTGCCACAAAAGAGAGTATTGCTAGTGTCAGGTTAACTGGGTACTAATATGGCAAAAGCTATAACAGTGGGTGACACACCAGGTGCCCCACTTTTTAGACCAATTAGATGAGAAGGATCATCCTACAGATTAATCCCAACGGCGCATGGCGTATACGCATACGCTATAATCTAGACTTAGATATGATGAAATAGAAACCACTAGTTACGACCCAGTTACGATAAATCGATCGATTACGAATATTTACTAGTTGTAAACTAATACTAACCTAATTAGATATTATAATAAAGGAAGCTTTAATAATTATTAAGGATAATATATATAATTCTAAAGACTAGGAAACTCCTAAGAATTAGTTTAAGGATTTCTAGTTAAAAATACCTAAGGAATATTTCCTTTAAGGTAGTTTAAATTAGCTTATATAGTTTACTTAAGTAATTTTCAAACTGGAGGATTATAATCTTATAATAGGAAGTTAGATTAGTAAAACTAATAATATATATATAGATAACTAACTAAAAAATAATATCTTAATTATACTAATAGTATTAATTACTTATATTAGTAAAAAATTAAGAATTTAGGAAATTTTCTTATAAATCTATATAGAATTAGAAATTATCCTGAGAGATTAAATTAGAAATTAGTTTTACTTACTAATATTTAAAGAATCTAACTCTATAAATTATATTATAAAGTTTAATAAACTTACTTATTATCTCTAAAATAGTAGAGTGTGAAGGGCTAGCTCCGACCGGGGGGCGTAGCGTTACAGCTAATAACGTCTCAGCCTTCAGTACCTATATGCGCGGGCGTATGCATACAAACAGTACTACTAATTAAGCTATCTTATTAAAAGGTACGTAATAATAAGTTGTCTACTTGTTGTCTGGCTGCATTTAAGTAGGATATTCTGTAGTATATTCCGTATAGGGCTAGCTTATAATACTACCTCCCCTCTCCCGCTCCTGCTATACTATACTACCTACTTGTTATAACTTCACAGTAGGGGCTTCCGAGCGCTTAAATAATATACCCCCAGTATCACTATTAGCTAGGGAATATCTATATATAAATTACTATATATAGCTACAGATCGAACTCTAGACTATTAGGGTAACTTATTATATATAAAAAGCTAGCCCTAACTAGGGGGTATAATATTACAGCTAATAACGTCTCAGCCTTTAGTATTTATATACGCAGATATATACATACAAACAGTACTACTAATTAAGCTATCTCATTAAAAAGTACGTAATAATAAGTCGTCTACTTGTTGTCTGGCTGCACTTAAGTAGGATATTCTATAGTATATTCTATATGGGGCTAACTTATAATATAGAGAAGTAATTATAGATAAAGATCTTATCTACTTATTTATATATAGAATAAACTCCTAATACTAAAATTAGGCTATTAAAATAAAATTAGGAAGTTAGTATAAAAATATAGTAAGTTTAGAAATATTATAGTTAGATCTTATAGATAAATTCTACCTCTATAGTAAGAAGTTACTTATCACTCAGTTTATTATAATTTAGATAAGTAAAAATAAGATTTAAACTATATCTTTTAAGAAAAGTAAATCTACCTACTATAATTATAGAAAGATTAAATATTTTACCTAAAACTGTCGCTCTAAAAAGAAAGAGACTACTAAGATAAAGATACTAAAAGAAACCCTAGAAATAAAATAATCTGTAACTAAGGTAGTTAAGAAGAAATTATAATTTTATTTAGTTTATATTAATCCTCAGGATCTCTATATTTTCCAGAAAGATTATAATAAAAAAGTTAGATATTAATCTTACTAAAAGAATATTATAAAAATAGTAAAGTTTTTAAATAAAGACTAACTGTAAGATTCTGAAGCTAATATTTATACTATTAATAACTTATTATAATATAATAACTATATTCTAATAATAATAGTTTAATTTATTATAACTAATATTAAAATAGTCTATCCTAAGTATATTAAAATAGTTATACTAATATTTAATAATATATTAAGAATTTAACTTAAAGATATTCTATATATAGAAGAATTCTCTATAAATATATTTAGTAGTAAATAACTTTATTTTAGAGGAAGATATTTCTAAAGAAATAATATTATAGATTCAGATAGAATAATCCTTACTAACTTAAATATACTAAAGTAGAAATTTAATCTTACTGTGAAAAGTTAGTAAATTACTATTACTTTAATAATATTATTCTCAGTCTAATAGAAAATATATTTAGAGTTATAATATTACAAATTAAGCTATTTAGAATACTGGGAAATGAAGTAAATAATTTAACTTATATAAGAATATCTATTATAACTAGAAGAAATTATTTTAATATTATATAAAATCTATAATTTATTAAAGAGTTTATATTATTTTCTATTAATATCTTAGGAAAAAATTATAATAGCTAACTATATTATCTATATTAATATTAGAGAAGTGAAATTAGTAGGATAGTAGAAATACTTTCTATTAGTAATAGATAATAAATTCAAATTTAAATTATTAATATTTAATAATATAAAGAATAAGTTGGCCTATTAGATATAGATCTTTATTATTAGTATCAGGCTACAGTAGAGAGGGGGGGCACTGGGGGCCTATCGGGTCCCCCGTAAGAGAACACCAGCGTCCGGAATAATAGTTATTCTGAGTGGCGAGGCTTAAATACTAATATAGAGTAGTAGCTAAGTGAGAAGAAAGATAAGTTTAAATAGTTATATAGTATAATACCTACCTATTTAGAGATCCTATCACTTAGTATAAACCCAGCCTGATATATTTAAACTTCTACCTACTTTTAGGTATACTAATTAGTGGGATTATAATAGTGTTATATATATAAATTACCTAAATATAATATACTATTAATAGCTTGGGAGAGTTAGGTATAGATAGAGAACTAATTTTTATAGTAACTAATAGTAATATTAATAACTCTGGGGAGTAGTAGTCTCCTTAGAATAATAGTAACCTTTCTGAAGTAGAACTTAATTAATTAATTAAGGAAGAAATAATGAAATTGAGAAAGAAGTGGAAGTTAGAGAAGTTAATAGTTTTAAGAAGAGGAGAAAATATAGAGGAGGGGACCACTAGAGGCCCTACTGTTTCTAATCTAGAGCTTAAGAGGCAGAGAGGAGACCTCTTAGTAAAATAACTTACCTCTATTTATTATAAGGGGGGTAGCTAGTCTAATCTTAATAACTTCCTATTTAAACTTAGAGGATAATTTACTATAGTGGAAGATAACTTTATAGTAGATAAAAATAAGGTTTAATATATAGGTTTATATCTTAAGAGTATTACCTCCTACTGCTAAATTAAGTAGGTTTCTATTATATATAGTAATAATATTAAGTGGGTTACCTAGTTAGCTATAAAGGAGTAGCTTAAGTTAAGTGTAGATAATACTAATATTAAGGTTATTATTATATCTACCCAGTTAGATACTATATAGTAGAGGGTTAGCTAAACCTACTAGTAGTTTATTAATACCTATAAGGCTATTAAGGCTGAATATCCAGACACCCAGCTGGAGAGGCTCTATGTTATCAATATCGTCAACTGCTTACTACTAGAGTTAAAGAGAGTAATTATGACTAAGAGCCTCCTAGTGACTTACTAGGAACTGAACTATGCTACTAAATGGGTGGAGACTGTCGAATAATTTATAAGTAGGTTAATCCCAGCGGATCCTACCTATAGGATACTAGAGCGGAATCCCGTAGGATCTAGAGCTCTGCTGACGCTTCGAGGCCGAAGTGTTAGTCTATATAGGAAAGAGTTAGAGGAAGAGGAAAGTACTTATCGACCCGGGGGCCGACGAGAATATCCTAGGTTGGAATATGTTATATAATACTAAACCTGTGGAGGTTAGCAGAGGGCTAGAGATATTAAGTCTCTAGAGGGGAGTAGCGTCTAAGTATAGAATATATACTATAGTTATAAAGATTATAGATAATCTTAATATAATAAGGATGAAGTCTTATATATTCTAAGTAAGTAAAGCTGGCGAATATAATATTATCCTAGGGATCCCCTAGGGTAGAGAGGTGAGGCTAAATCTAGAGTAGAGAACTCTAGGCTGGATCTATCTCTTAACTATTAGTAATATTAAACTAATATATAAGGCTAAGGTGATTAATAAGGCTAAGAGGTAATCTAAATATATATTAGTAATCTCAGTCTTGTTAGTATTAATAGAGGGGGAATAGTAAGCTATATAGTAGTAACCTAGGGGAGATATAAATAAGGAGAAAGATAGAGATACTTAATTACTACTAGAATACTGAAAGTAGACTTATATTTTTAATAAAGAAAGTAGGTATATTAGTAGAAGAGGATATTTATATATATATAATAAAGTTAGAGGAGGGTAAGAAATTTCTATAGGATCTTATCTACCCTCTTATAGAGAAAAAACTAGAGGAATTATAATAATATTTAGTATTAATATTAGAAAAAAGATAGATTAGAATATCTTGAAACTTAGTAGGGATACTAATTCTATTTATCCTAAAGAAAGAAAGTAAGCTGAAACTATATATAGACTACAGAAAGTTTAATAATATTATTATTAAGAACTAAATATTTCTACTTCTTATTAGTAAGATTTTAAACTAACTAGGGGGAGCTTTATAGTTTACTAAGCTGGATCTAAAAGATATATACTATTAGATGTATATATAGGAGGGAGATAAGTAGAAGATAGTATTTAGAATATAGTATAGATACTTTAAGTATTAAGTTATATTATTTAAGTTTATTAATATCTTAGTAACTTTCTAGATATATATTAATAATATTTTAGTGGATCTTATAGATATTATTTATATTATTTATTTAGATAATATTCTGATTTTCATAAAAATAAAGAAGGAGTATATAGAAGTAGTGAAGGAGATATTTAGCTGATTATCTATTATAGAGCTTTATACTAATCTAGAGAAGTATAAGTTTTATATATAGACTATTAAATTTCTAGGTTTTATAGTCTCTCTTGATAATATTACTATAAAGGAGGAGAGAGTAGTAATTATTAAGGAATAACTAATATTTATTAGTATTAGAGAGATTTAAGTTTTCTTAAGATTTATAAGATTCTATAGGAGATTTATTCAGAATTACTTTATAGTAAATACTAGACTTACTAATTAACTAACTAAATAGATAAAGGGGGAAAATATAATAACTCCTAAAGTAATAGAAGCTTTTAAGGATTTAAGAGAAAAATTTACTAAAGTTTCTATCTTATATTATTTTAACCTAACTCTACTAATCTAGATAAAGATAGATATTTCAGATTTTACTATAGGAATAGTAATAATCCAGCTAGAGGAGGGTAAGTAGTAACTATTAGTATATTTTTTATAAAAATTAAGGGGAGTAGAGTTAAGATATAAGATACTAGATGTAGAGCTATTAATTATCTATAAAATAGTATTTATATAGAAATATTATTTTTTATACTCTTAATATAAAATTATTTTTATTACTAACTATTTAGATTACTAGTATATAGCTGTAAAGTTTTAACTTAATAGTAGATAAGTAAGATTCTTATAAGATATATTATTATTTAATTATATTATTAACTACTAACTAGGAAAGTAAAATTTAGCTGATAGTCTCTCTAGATAATCTAACTACTAACTGATAGAGAGAGAAACTTAGAATATTAAGATAATCTTCCTTAAAAAATTTTTAAGTTAGTTTCTAGACTAAGTAATAGTAGTATCCCTCTGAGGTTAAGAATTTTAAATAAATTCTGAGGATTTTATCCTAGAGAGATTAGAAGGAATATTAAAAAAGGAAATTAGAGAGATATAGAAGGAAGCTACTATAAGGGAAAGAGAGAAGTTATAACTAAAAGGTAGTAAGTAGTTTCTTAATAATAAAGGAGGAGTGAGATTTTAGAGTAAGCTAGTTATTCTAAATAGTTACTAGTTTCAGGTTAATTTACTAATAGCTTTTTATAATAAACCTCTAGGAGAGTATCTAGAGGTTATTAAGATACCTAAAAGGTTAAACTAAATATACTAATAGAAGTTAATAAAAAAGAATATTATAGAATATATATCTTAATATATAGTATACTAAAGATTGAAATCTAGATATTATTTTCTATATAATATATTAGTATCTCTATTAATATCTAATAGCTTATAGTAATATATTAGTATAGATTTTATTATTAAACTACTTAAGTTAATAAGGTTTTTAGGGAAAAATTATAATAGTATTTTAGTAGTTATTAACTAATTTACTAAGTATACTTTTTATTTACTAACTAGAGAATCCTTAATAGTAGATAAACTAGTAACTTTATTAGTGAATAATATTCTCCTAAAGTATAGAATCTCTCAGACTATTATATTAAATTGAGGATTACTATTTATAAGCAGATTTTAAATGCTTATTACTTACCTACTAGCTATTAAGTAGAAACTAAGTATAATATACTACCCCTAAATAGATAGTTAAATAGAATGTTAAAATTAGAATATAGAATATTTTCTGAGAGTAGTAGTTAATTTCAACTAGAATAATTAAGTAAAGTAGTTACTTATAGCTAAATTTATCTATAATATCTCTATTTATAATGCTACTAGAGTGATACTAATAGATATCTTAATAAGCTATTTACTAATAGGATCTTATAATAATATCCTAAAGGAAGTTAAACTTAAGGTTATTCTAATAGTGAAAGAGAAAGTAAGATATTTTTAGTTATATTACAGATAGCTTAGAGCCTTACTAGAGAAAGTAAATAAGAGATATATAAAATAGTATAACAAAAGAAGGAGGTAATTAGACCTTAAGGTTAGTAATTATATATTACTATCTACTAAGAATATTAAGTAAAAATAACTAGCTAAGAAGCTATCTAATAAATACTTAAGGTTATTTAGGATAATATAGATAGTTAATAGGGAATAAGTATTTAAACTTAACCTCGAAAAAAGATATTAAATTTATAATATCTTCTTTCTATTTTAGTTAGAGAAATATAGAGGAGAACTACTAGAGTTTCAGGAGGTTCCTATTAAAGATCTAGAAGATAATATATATAAGGTTAACTATATTGCAGATTATAAAGAGCTTTGAAGGAATTAATAGTATTTAGTTAAGTGGAAGGGATATAGAGTAGAGGAAAACTTATAGGAATCTTAATATTATATCTTAAAGGAGTTAAGATCTAAGTATAAGGTAAATATCTAGAGTATTATTAGTAGATTATAGGAGGAGCAGTAAAGTTAAGTTATTAGTAAGATGAGGCTGGGAAGCTTATATTAAGCTTAAAAATTAGAGAAAAATAAAATAAGCTTAAAAGTAGTAATTAAAATTCTAAAGGGAATATAAATATAGAGTATTGGGGGGGGAGTGGGGGGGAATTAGATTAAATAGTTTCATTATTATTATTACTTCTATTAGTATTATCATTATTATCATTATTCTTCTCATCTAAGTTCTTAGAAGAGGGTAAATAAGAATTAAGATTACTAATATATTATAATAAGAATATTAAGAGAGAGGGGATTACTGGAGGGATACTGGGGGAGGAAAAAGATACTAATAACGTAAGAATAAGTTAAAAACTACTCTAGAAAAGTAGTCTAGAGGCTTATAAGAGTAGCAGTCTAAGTTTTAATAGTATAAATCTGTATTTTCTATACTAAGTAAAGAGTAGTAGTAGCCTGGAGGCTTTACTCTAAGAGGCAGTTTTACTGTAAAGTAGTAGAAACTATAGTTTTAGTAGCTATAATTTAGTATTTATAAGTTAGCTACTTAGCCTCCTTATCTTCAGTTTTATATTTAATATTAGATTTATTAATATAGAAGGTTTTAGCCTGGAGGGTTTTTTTAGCTGTAGTTTATATTTTAGTAAGTTTCTCCTATAGAACTAGTTAGTAGGGAAATATTAGAAGTTAGAAATATAAAAAATTATTTTAGTTTTATAAGTAATAGTGAGGAGGTTAGATTTTAATAAAGAATTATTAAAAAGATAATAGAGAATTAGAGTGGAAGAGGTAGTAATATAAGTAGCTTAGGAAATATTAGAAAGAAATTCTTAGCTATAAGAGTAGCTTATAAGAGGGGAGATAGAGGTATATTAGAATATATTTCTTACTATATATAGTAATATAATAAGAATATTTATTACTAATATCTAAGATAGTTAAAATAATAAGGATAGAGAAGCTATAGAGACTTACTAATAATCTTATAGTAGAGATAGAATATTAAGGTAAAACTCTAGGGATTCTAGCTAGTTAAGAGATAGAGGTAGTAGTAGTAGAGAATAGAATATATAAAATTAGAGTTATTATTATTATTAGAGCTATTAGCAGGCAGCTACTTACAAATAGCGTGAGAAAACTTAGTTACTTCCTTCTTTAAAGTAGGAAGAGGGGGTAGAGGTGGGATATTAGCAGCAGTAAAGGTAAATATTATATTATTATTATTATTATTAATATCCTGAAAATAAGGTTATTAAGAAAAGAAAATAGTAATTATATCTGTAAGGTTAAGAAATTAAATAATAAAAATAGTTTTCACTTAGCTATAAGCAGTTAAGAGTTTCACTAAGATAGAGAATATATAATTTAATAATAAAAAGATTACTTAGAGGTTACTAGGAGAGGATAATAAGAGTAATATAGAGGATAATATAGTTCTCTAAAATTAAGAGAACTATAAAATAAATAATATCTAAATCTGGATATTAAAAATAATATTCTATAAAATAAGAAGAAATAAGAAACTTACTAGTAGTTACTAGAGAATATTTAGGAAAATATCTCTAAAGAGAGGAGAGATTATAAATATAATAGATATAAAATTCCTATAGTTAGAAGTAAGAAAAAAACTTTTCTAATATTCTTATAACTAAGGAAGATAAGTTATCCTAAGGGGGATATTAAGTTAACTAAAGTGTAACTATAGTTAGAATATATTTTAGGAGACTAATATTAGTTAGAATTTAATATTAAGAAGTTAAGATATAAAGTTTAAAATAGACTTCTAGGTTCTAACTAATAAGAAGTACTAGAGGGAGAGTAGAATATTACTTCTTTATACTAAACTTTAGTAGTTAGGTCCTAAGGATAGAACCTCTCAGAGGGGGGATTATATTAAGCTACAGTAGAGAGGGGGGGTATTAGGAGCTTATTAGGTTTTCTATAAGAGAATACTAACGTCTGGAATAATAGTTATTCTAAGTGGTGAAGCTTAAATACTAGTGTGGAGTAGTGGCTAAGTGAGGGGAAAGATAAGTTTAAATAGTTATATAATATAACGCCTACCTATTTAGAGATCCTATTATTTAGTATAAACTTAGCCTGACAATTAGATAGAAGAATTACTTTAGATTTTCTATATAATTAATCTATACTAATAATACTAGAGAATTTATAGTTATCTTTCTAGTAATAATACTAAAAGAAAATAATATTAAAATTAAAGTTTTATTACTATATATTTATAAATAGAATAAAATATTAAAATAAGTAATCTAAACTATCTCAGATAAAGTTAGAATACTAATAGTTAATATAAGTATTCTAGAATATCTATAAATATAACTAGTAATAATTACTATCTATTTTATAAACTAATTATATATAGTAGTAATATTAAATAAGATTTCTATCCAGATATTAACTAAGAATCTAAAACTAAAGTAAAATTTAATTCCTAAGATAAACTAATTTTAGATTATTAGAAGTATCTATTTCGCTAATATTAATCTAGAAATCTAGATAAAATCTGAGAAAATAAAACTTCAAGTAGAGAAGGATATTCTAATTAGATATAAGTTTAAAGGGACCTATAGAGTATAGATTAAATTATAAAATAAGGTTATTATTACTTCTATTATCATATTCTACAAACTGATAAATAATAAGATTAGTAAATTATAAATTCTATTACTTAGTTAGGAACTAGAATTATAAAGATATACTAAGATTATCTTATTTACCCTAAAGATCCTCTATTTATAACTAGAAATACCTAAGGAAATACTAAGAGATAATATTACTATTCAGAAGAAGTTATTTTTATATATAACTATATAGAATAATATATCTTTTTAGGAGGAAATCTAGCTATATACTAACTTAGCTATAATAGCTAAAATATATAATAAACTTATAAATAACTAGCCTCTTTAGAAAGAAACTTATTTTAATAATATAATAATATTAATTAAAAAGGAAACTCTATAGTTTATACTAGCCTTAGAGGTCTTTTAAAATATAAAACTAATAGTAAAATAAATACTTAAGTATAAGAAAATATACTATAAATTATTAAAAAGAAAAACTTAAGTTATTATATAAGGATTCCTCTAAGTTTATAGGAGGGATTTTATATATATATATACTTTAATATCTTAAGTAGTATTATAGAGGATCCTAATTACTTATATATAATAAAGAGGATATACTATTAGGTAGTGGGATTTTATTAGAATAAATTTTAATAGTAATCTGAAAGAGGATATTTATATATAAATATTCCTACTTCTTAATATTTATTTTATAGATTTATAGTATTTTTATTATATTAAAATTATAAGATATATTATAAATCTAGCTTAAGTTATCTAGTTATAATAAATACTATATAGTTTTAAATAAGGAGGTAAATAATAGTAATAGAAACTTAAGGAGATTCTAATATAAGTAAATTTTAAAATCTTACTATTAGATAATACTATCTATTATAATATTAAACTGAAAGTTATAATGATTATTTATATTAATAATATACTAATTATTAGACTAAGTAATAATATTACTATAGTTTTCTTATAGATTAAATAGAATATTAAAATTAATTACTTAGAAGTACTAAACTCTTTCTTAAGTATCTATTTAAATTTTAATAAGAATGAGATAATAATCTTATAGAAAAATTACCTAAAAAAGATATTTAAGGAATTTAGAGAATTTCTCTACTTAGTTACTATTTTAGTAAAGTTTAGAGTCTGGAATTTTACTATCTTAGTAGAAAGTCTAATTAATAAGATATTATAATAATAGTATTACTAAGTATTTAGAAAGTTTCAGTTTACTATTTAGATAATATAACTAGATTTATTATTTAGTTATAAATTTTAGGTAAGATTCTTATA
The DNA here is from genome assembly GCA_001693025.2 of Colletotrichum lindemuthianum. Classification (NCBI taxonomy): domain Eukaryota; kingdom Fungi; phylum Ascomycota; class Sordariomycetes; order Glomerellales; family Glomerellaceae; genus Colletotrichum; species Colletotrichum lindemuthianum. The sequence goes on from MASP02000496.1 coordinate 86,489, forward strand.
TTATTCTGTAGAGTTTTATAAAAAAGAAGTATTATATCTTTTTTAGTATACTAAAATATAGAGTGAATATTATATTAGTTACACTATAAAGAAAAATAGAAATAATAATTTAGAATTTTATAATTATATAGATAGTAACTATATTAGTTATAAAACTATATTAAGATTAGTAATTAGATAGATATTCTTTATAGCTAGAAGGTTAATTTTATAGAGATCTTATTACTAAATAGTTATAGTAAAATTATCTATAGAGACTGAATATTATATAGAATTTAATATAACTTTAGAGGTTATATAAATCTGAAATTTTCTTAGTAAATTAGGAGAGATAATTACTAAACTCACACTAATATAAATAGATAATATTAAATTAATTATCCTTACGAAAGAAGAGAGTTTAAATAATTAGGCTAAATATATTAGAGTCTATAATTACTTTATAAGAGAAATAGTAAGCTGAAATAAGGTAGTTTTTAAATATTTAGGGATTACTAATAATATTATTAATAGTTTTATAAAACTACTAGTAAGATTATTATTTAAATATATTAGAGATGTTATAGAAATTAAATATTATAAAATTAATAAAAAACTATAGAATAATATTAAAATAAAGTAAATACTATTTTAGTAAAGAGGAATATTATAGAGAGATACTAGAGATTTCCTATAGAAATTCTGGGAATTTCCTAGAGATTTCCCTAGGAAATTTAGTTCCAGAAAGTTCCAGGAAACTACTATAAAACTATAGCAAAATAGGCATAATAGCTTAAACCCTAGTAATAAATATAGGATAAATAGCTATAAGGGTGTGGAATATTTCTATTAAGGTTACACTATACAAATATATAAGTAGGGAGCTTACCTCCTATATATGGTATTGAATAGAACATGCCTGTTGTACACCCTACTACTTCGTATTCCTGATCCCTGTTTGTAGCCTCTGTTACATGAGCCCCCTGCCACGCGCCTCTGTAGTTTACAAGTCTCCACCACTCCGACCAGCCGGCGGGGAAGGGGAAAAGCAGGGGTGGGGGCGGGACCCACCATAGCTAGCTGAGGTCCCCGCGCCCCCCCCGATCGAGCTCCCGAAAGAAACTCCGCGTTGCAGGAATGCGCCGGCGCCGGCGCTGGCTCCGAGTCGACTTCGCTGCAAGTATCGCGTGGGCAGGGCGAGCTTCTCGACACGTGCCCTTTCAGCAACCCGTTTTTTTCTTCCCCATCAGTGTTATTGCCATCTCGAAAGATCTGGCCCGCAGTCATGTTCACGAGATGAAAGCTACTGGCGCGAGGCGGGCCTCGTCGCGCTTTCACACGCCGCGACTTGATAAGAGCCATCTGATGCCATGTTTTACTCTATTTGGGTTTGTAGGTATCTTCGACGATGATCGCTTATCAGCGGTGTATGTGACAACTAACCACCTAACCTGTCTACCTACCTCGTTGAATCATCTACTATATTCAACTAGCATTCTAATCCTAACCAGCCTTTGTCTCCTTGCATTTCCCTTGCCTGCCTGATATGCTAGCAAGCTTTCTTTGCTTTCCGCTGGTTAGACTTACGAAGCAGCTTCAATAACGAACTGTTCGCGCACCAAATGCGTCAATCTGCGATGTAGAAACAAGACGTCATGTCAAAGAGAACCGCATCCTCGTGGCCACGCTCTCTACGCCACATCTCACCCATCCCCCGGCCTCGACCAGCACTCCGACAACATCCCAAATCCCCCCGGCCAACATCTCGCCCGGCCCCGATCCTCCTCGCAGCAGGCGCAGGTCTCATCGCAACAGCCACTCTCTTCAACCTCTCCCCCTGGATCACCTACGGAAATTCCGTTTACGACATCACGGACTGGATCGCCGCCCATCCCGGCGGCGCCGTCGAGCCGTACTGGGACATTTTTTCCATTCACAAGCAGCAGCTCGAACACGTGCTGGAAATCCTGGAAGGCTACAAGGTCGGGGAGCTGGACGAGGCGGACTGGAGCTTGCTACACGCCGGCGTCGTGGACGATCCGTTCCGCAACGATCCCATGCGTGATCCCAGGTTGCTGACGCTCACCGCACGACACCGCAACCCTGCAGTGCGCCGGCAACAGGCGCAAAGACATGACGGACCACGCGGGCAAAACGAACGGGCTGCAGTGGTCCGCCGGGGCCGTGTCGACGGCCGAGTGGGAGGGCGTGCGTCTCCGCGACGTCCTCGCCGACGCCACGGGCACCAGCACCCGGTCCACGCCGGCACTCCTCCCGGAGGACGTCAAACACGTCCACTTCGTCGGGCTCGAGGCCTACGCCGCGTCGATCCCCGCATCCAAGGCGGTCTACCCGCACGGCGACGTGCTGCTCGCGTTCCGCATGAACGGCCATCCCCTAGCGCGCGACCACGGATTTCCCATCCGCACGATTTCGCCGGGCCACGTGGCGGCGCGCAGCGTCAAATGGTTGCGGCGCATCACGCTCTCCGACGAGGAGTCGCCGTCGCAGTGGCAGCGGCGAGATTACAAGGCCTCTTGCCCAGGTGCCGGCGCGGATCCGAATTGGAACTCCGCGCCGGCGATACCAGTTCTGGTAGCAGAGGCCAGAGGGTGGGTCGAATTTGTGGTCAAGGCGACTGGCGAGGCGTACAACACCCAGCCGGAGAGCTACAAGAGCATCTACAACGTTAGAGGGAACTTGGCAACGGCCTGGCACCGTGTCAGTATTGATGGACCGACAACAGCGCAGCGGTGTGGAGGAGGTGGCCTTGCCCACGTACTTTTCTTCTTCGGATTTCTCGGAGCGGTGGTCCTTTACTATGTAGCGTGCGACGAGCGAGACATTGCGGATGACGGACGAGCTGCGTTCGGCGAGTTTCACAACAGGTGGAAAGACATGGATCGTCACGATCGACGACACTGTCACTGCCGGGGCATGTCATATGAGACACGGAATTTTGCAAAGAGTCACGAGAGGATGGCGCCGAGGGTGGTAATGGCAGCATGGGCAGATGATGGGCTCATCTCCATCCGACTTTATCCGCATGGTATTTTGTCTCCGTCGCCGTACGGACCATCGAGCTGACAGCTGTGGTGACACTAAATGTCTTTCAAAAGACGAGGCTCATGGATACGCCGCAGGTGAGATGTAAGCTTCAACGCCCGTCGTAAGCTGACGAGGCGATGATTGGCATTACAAAGCCAGCTCAACACCGCCATCTCGCCGATGACACACCGGCATCATCTCGGTCGGCTGCGTACGTTGTACCTGAGTGTGCATGAAGCTGAACGGAGCAGTTTGGTCCAAGTGTGGTCCAAGTGTGCTGTGGGAAGGGTCCCGCGCGATCGTGACCGAGACCCGACTGCACTCAGCGACGGCGACGTTGATTGGTCAATGCCGCCACGTCCTCGCCGAGTGACGTGGTGGGGTGTGGAGGGGAACGGCCTTCCGAGAATATCTCCAGGTGCGGGGCAGTCCAGGACTTCTCGCTTTGGCGTGAGGAAAACACATCTTGGTTGGAAGGACAGAAGTCGGACAACGATTGTAAACAAAAGCTCACATCTTTCCTCTCTTACTCTGTCTTGGAAGCAAGAACGACGTAGAACACAGCATCAGGCATCCCGCGAAACGCACCAGACAGCCCTTCCACTCTTGATCGCATCCTAACCAGCAATTCACACACAATGGCTTGGGAAGAACCGAGAAAAACGGGCATGCAGTACCGCCGCCTGGGCAATTCAGGCCTCCACGTTTCCGTGATTGGTCTTGGAGGATGGTTGACGTACGTGGACTGCGACAATTCCGCCCGCCGTCGAGATGGAAGACTGACCACGACCTCGCAGTTTCGGCGGCCACGTCGAGAACGGTACAAGCATCCGAGACAGCCTCGCACACTGGAACTCTCACTAACGTACTGCTAGAAAAGACGTTTGCGTGCATGAAGCAGGCCTACGACCTGGGTGTCAACTTCTTTGATACGGCCGAGAGGTAAGCCCCCGTCGGCCGGCCATCGTCAAATCGCCCCGAATCCGAGTCTGACAAAAATGGTGTAGCTATGCTGGTGGAAATTCCGAGATAATCATGGGCCAGGCCATCAAGAAGTACAACTGGAACCGTAACGACATTGTCGTCACGACAAAGGTCAGCTGGTCCTGAACCACCCCCTGCCCTCGGGCCGTCTCCGACAAAACGACTGACTTCTCTCTCTCTTAGCTCAACTGGGGCGGCGCCAACGGCGAGGTGCTGATCAACAACCACGGCCTCTCTCGCAAGCACATCATCGAGGGGCTCCGCGCCTCCCTCAAGCGTCTCGACCTCGAGTATGTCGACATTGTGTACGCACATCGACCCGACCGCTTGACGCCCATGGAGGAGACCGTTCGCGCCTTCAACCATGTCATTGATAAGGGATATGCCATGTACTGGGGCACGTCGGAGTGGAGCGCCGACGAAATCGCTGAGGCGTGCGGCATCGCCAAGGACCTCAGGATGATTCCCCCCGTTGTCGAACAACCGCAGTACAACATTCTCGAGCGCCGCAAGGTCGAATACGAGTTCCAGCGCCTGTACTCGCGCTTCGGCCTCGGCCTGACAACCTTTAGCCCCATCAAGATGGGCTTATTGAGCGGTAAATACAACAACAGTTTGGACGCGCCGCCCGCAGGAAGCCGTTTTGCCGAAGGCAAGGGTGACAAGTTTGTGAGCTGGGCGAACAAGGAGTGGTACGGAAACGACGATTGGAAGTCCCTGATCCAAAATGTCGTTAAGCTCAAGGTGAGTCCCCGCCGGCTGATCCGCGACTTTTGACGACATGCAAGACAGATACTAAAGGTGCGCTCAGGATATTGCGGACAAGCTCGGCGCCACGCAGTCGCAACTTGCAATTGCATGGTGCCTGAAGAACCAGCATGTGACTTCAGTCATCACAGGAGCTTCGAGACCTGAACAGATTGTTGAGAACGTCGGTGCCCTCAAGGTTCTGGAGCAACTGACGCCCGATATCATGGCCGAGGTCGATGTTATCGTAGGGGAGGTCAAGCTTGACCCTGCCAGACAAGATTAGAGAATGGCGTGTTTACTGCGAGCGATATCGTTTAGCATCTGCAAATTCGGGGTTCTTTAATGTGTGGCGCAGTTTTTGGTAGTGTCTGCCTGGAAAATCAAGGGTCGCAAGGAAAAAGGGCAGACACAGAATAGACGACGAGTTGACCAGCTCGATCCATGCATGACCACACCAAGAACTTGTTCTCTTCGTTGAGCCTCCGCCTCGTACCCGCTGACCGCCGTTTCGCCGGTATCGAGTGCGGAGGATTCTACCAAGGGAACCAGCTTCTGGAAGCTGTGGAATCGCGCTCGAGTCAATCTTGGGTGCGGCGACCCCGATCCAAGCGGCCAATGCTCGTGCCGAAGCACGCCAACCACCCTCGGGTTGCCGTTCTTGAGACGGCCGATGGAATGATCCGAGGATTGTGCTCCCAGCGTCCTACCAGATAAAGCTCGGTCGATGCAAATCTGCAGTTCCAGAGGGGGCGTCTTGACTCGGGCTGCCAAAAAAAACTGCACAAGCGCCTTCGACTGCGGCTCCGGCTTGTCCGTGAAAACAAGTAAGCCATGTTGACATTATCATCCTTCGAGCATCTGAACGGGCGCGTCTGGCAAGTCGTTCGTGTCTGTTCTAGACTCGAACGAGAAGGTTGTCGATCCTTTGCGCTTGGTTGCAGGTCGCCCATCGTCAGGTGTCTTTTGAGGTATGTTCCGGGGACGACAAGCAACAACCCACGAGAAGCCGGCCGTTTTTACCCCTGTAGTCTGTTGACGAACCACCCATGGCCGGGCTCCCTTGCGCCTCCACGTGGCCGCTGCACTACTCGAGGCAGCCCGTCGCGCGATAGCCTCGTAACGACCACCAGTCGGACGATTCAACGGGCGTCTACCGCAATGATCGCTGGGAGCACCCATGGCAACCATAAAAAGTGCGCCAGTTGCTGGCCTATGGAAGCGATGCATGGTATCTTTGGACTTCCACGTGTCGTAGACATAGTGGCAAGAGCTTCCTCTGCGGCATCCAAGGGCATCGCCCAAGAGACTTCATGGAAATAGCAGCCCTCTCTGGCGCCCGGTAGCAGTTGTTTATGTGATGCGGATTCGTCTGTGCTCGCATGGATGTGTACGTACTGCGTAGTCCGCGAATGCATTGTTCCCATAAACCACGAGATGAAGGTGGCCATCGCAGGTGCATTGTCCGTTTTCAGATGGCTGCTATTGATGGCAGCTGACTATTCCTGCAAAGCAAGACATGTGGCGTCACAGAGCTGTATATCCGTACTGTTTATCAGTACTAATTACCACAGGCTGTGCTGGGTAAGGATGGGTTGCGGGGGAGACTAGACCAGACGGAGGGCTGTGAAGAAGTTGGAGGTGAGGTTGAAAGAGAGGGACTACGTATCGTGAAGATGGAGCGATGTGGATGTGTACATGGACGTGGGCCGGGCTGGCGAGGGGTCTCCTGGAACGAGGAGGGAGTGACTCGAAGGTGATGGTTTGAGATAGCTGTTTGCATAGCTTACCGTAGAGATCGGTCTGCCAAATAAAATGTCAATATCAGGCCATACCTGAGAGGCGTGGCACCTAGCAAAGAGGTTGGAAGGCCAGTAGAGTTCGAGCTCGGCCCGGATGGATGGTGGGTGTCATGGGCGACGGTTGGGAATGCAGCCTTAATTGATGGGCAAAGTTGCTGCGCGGGGCAGGTACTGGACCGGTAGGTTGAGCAATCGAAGGGTGGAACGGGAGCAGACATGTGGCCGAGCAGGGAGACCGGCAGTTGTGAGGGAGGCAAAAGGTGAGATCGAGGACGACTCACCCACGAGACAAGACTGTTCGCTGCGTTCTTCTCCAGGGCGTTGGCTGCCGTTGCGGGCGTTCGAGTCGACTCGAAATCAAAATGTGTGGCGTCCATGCGACGTATGCAGTCAGATGAGTGGCGGAGTTACTCGGAGAAGGAATTACTCGGAGAAGGAATTACTCGGAGAAGGAGTTACTCGGAGAAGCGCAATTACAACATGACAACTTAGATGTGGCTGAGAGCTTCCAGTTGGCGAATCAGCCCGTCCGGGCTCGAGTCCTGGAGGCAGGAACCAATGAGGACCCGGCCATGATAGAGAGAGAAGAGCGAGACAATACCTAAAAGGTCCCGTACGGTCATGGTATCGGGCTTGAAGCTGCGCGTCTCCAAGGTAATTACCGTACTATCCCAAGGTGGCAGTATACTTACTACCTGCTCCGTATAAGTACCTACCTGTCGGGCCAGCCGGTACTGTAAGGTTTCCGAGAGATGAGTGCGCGCGATGCCCAAATCTGCAAAGAAGAAGGAAAACTACTCACCCATGCGGTTGATAAATGGAAGAACTACATGCGACGTTTCCAGCAGCTGCAGCCAATGAGAAAGAGGCATCATAGCGGCAACGACAGTTCTACTCGCAAAAGCACTTTGCCTCGACATGCCAAGACATGATGAGCATTCGGTACCCTGCGTGCCCTGGTGTGCCTGGATACCTGGTATCAACCGCCTGGTCGTGGGATCGTGGCATCGAACTGGACAGATGTTGGCGTGCCGCCGTCGTGATCCGTCATTTTGAGGTATGTTTTTGAAGATATACACAGGCACCTGAGGTTCGCCATATGTAGAGGCATGACTTGCCTTGTGTTGAGATAGCTAGGTACTAATGTAGAAGCATCTACGTGTACTTGGTAGATAATACTGTCTGGCTGTAAGCCTGCAAGCTATGGCGGCAAGGGCGTCTTGGTGGAAGACGACCTCGTCTGTCTAATTGACAGATGTCGGGGCAATCCGTTAGATGGTATTGTATTCGGCCATAGAAACCGACTGCGACTGCGAACGGACGACGATGGTGATGCATGGTTTGAGGCAGAAACACCTCTCCTTGTCAGTAAGGAAGGCAGGAACGTGCCTAGGTAGGTAGGCATCTTGCATACCACCTACGGTCTACCTACTACCTAGGTAATCGAGTGGGTGCCTAGGTACCTGAGCACGCACGACACATGCCAGCTACACCAGCCGCCCCGCCTTTTCATCCCTACTGTTAGTAGGCACCTTACAAGTGAGTTCCTAAGTGGCCTCCTGTCAGAAATAACGCGTTCGAGCGGCAGAGTTTGCACCGTTCGAGCCTCAGGCACTCGTGNNGGCACTCGTGGCGTCTCCACGGGCCTCGCCCCACTTAACCCAGTCAAAATAGAGCCTCACGCAGTGCGCATAGCCACGTTTAGTTACAGAATACACACCAGATTTTGCCCTCTAATTACATATAATAATTAAGAGTCTCACGATACTAAAGAGCCACTAGGCCAAAAAGCATATATTACGACGATTTTACATATCTTAAACACTAAGATATCTACTGAAAATACCTCTATTTTAATACTTAAGGAAGCTAACTAGTAGATTACTTAATATAACTCCTTTAAGGTAGAAACTAAAGCTTATAACTTATAGAACTATCTTAACCTTAAAGTAGATACTTAAAAAAACCTCTACTTAATAGTTTCTTAAGAGTCTCTTATATATAACTTTCCTAAAATAAAAAAAGATAAAATATCTATAGTAATATTTAAAATAAATACTCTAGAGATCTTAACTCACTTTAGTATTCTTAATAAATTTACCTCTATAAAGTAAACTTACCCTAAAGAGTTCTAATTTCTATTTAAAACCTCTAAATAGATCTATATTCAGAATATTATAAACTTTATAGAGAAAAACCTAAAAATTTATATAACTATCTATATTCTCTATAATATAAAGATTTAAGAATATAAATATAAATAATTAAACTAAACCTATATATTATTTTGGATTTATAAGTATATTAGTAATATATTTAACTATTAATATTATAATATAAAAGAGGATCTTACTATATAGTTAATAAACTTCTATAACTATTTTAATATTATAGATAATTTCTATTTCTAATAAATAGCTGCTATATATTCTAATATATTCTAGTTCCTTAAAATTAAATATCTTATTATATAGATATTAACTAAAATATAGTTTCAGAAGTAGTAAAATATTATATATAAAATTTAAATAGTTAGCTATACTCTCTCTATTATAAAGATATTTTAGGTTAATAACTTTATATTCTCTCTAATTTACTTACTAATTAAATTATATATTTAAAATTATATACTAATAATCTATAGTTAATCAGATATAATATTACTAAATAAAACTATTTTAACTATTATAGAAACTATATAATAACTTCTTAAAATTCTCTATTAAAATGAAATTAGCTATAAAATATTTCATATTACTTTAGAAACTATAAATAATAATTTAAACTCTTAAAATAGTAAGAAATATTTTAATAATTTAGATAGATTTCTATATTCTCTTAAATATAGTAAATATTATCTATTTTTATATTATTATTATATATACTTATTACTTATATATAAAAGTTAGATATTTAATATTATAATTAAAAAGAGAATTAAATAATAAATTACCTTAAATCTAAACTATTTAAAAGAAATCTAAAATTTTAGATAATAGTAACTATATAGCTAACCCTCTAGTTAAAATAACTATAATATTGTATAATAAACTTACTATATAGAGGAATCTTAGTAGTATCCTCTCTAAAACTTATTTATCCTTAATTTAGATATTTTAGTTTACATTTTTTAAGATATTAAATATTTTATAATCCTCTAAAAAATTCCCTCTAGAGATTATATTTAATATAATATTAAATTAGTATTTATTAAAAACTATAAAGATACTAAAATATATATTATAAATTTAGAAAGTAAAGAAACTAAACTATATTCTTATAATATTACTTTCTATATCTCTCTAGCTATAAACTTTATCTCTTTTTAGTAGTTATAAAAGTAAGATTACTAGTAAGATATTAAGCTAAATTAGCACTCTTAACTATAAAGAAGTAACTACTTAGAGATTATAACTATTAACATTTAATATAGCTAATAAATCCTTAAATACTATATACCTTATAAGAGGTTAAATACTTTAGTAGTATAATTAATATAGTATAAACTCTCCCCTAGATATTATTACTACTAGAAATTGTTACGGGCTATGTCTGGATATCCGGCCAGGGCTGTGCTTAGGTATCCGAAGCTAACCCCCTCGCCCGGGTGGGGCTCCGGTGGGCCCTATATAGTACTATATATACAGACTTTTCTATACACTTATGAAGGCTTCTCTTTTACTCCTTAGTTTTAAATAAATAGTATTTTATGCTACCTTCCGGTTAAATAAGCTTAAGTCTAGCTTTTTATATATTTAGAACTCAGTTTTATTCACTATATGGATAATATTAAGTAAAGTGTAGCTTCCTACTGGTTAAGTATATAATCTAGTTAAATGTAGCTTTTAGGATATAATATTATATAATAAGTAATTAATATAAAGAATAATAGAGGATATTAGAGCTCCTTAGGATATCTTTATAGGTAGTAACCTTATAAGTAAACTACTTCAGTAGTAGTTATAATATACTTTAAATTCTCTCTATTAGAAGATTGATAAGTTTTTATATAAGTTAGTAAAATAAGATACTATAGTAAGTAGTAACCTCTAAGTGGCTACTATAATAGATATTTTTAGTTTATATTAGGATACTCTAGTAACCTCTAGAATAATATTTATTAGGATAATAATCTTTAGGGTTAATAATATTATTATATCCCTACTAGTAGCTAACTACTAGAGGAAGTTTCTTTTTTTACTTCTAAAGTTTTCAGGTAAGTAGAAGGAATATTAAGTATAGACTTAATAGATAAAAGCTAAGCTTAAGATTAATTATTATTTCTTTAATAGTAATTAGGAATATTAGTATTTAATTTACTTCTGCTTAGACTTTAGTTTTTAGTAGGTAGTTAAAACTTTCTATATAGTGGGAGAGCTAGAGAATTCTTATAATCTAAATAATTTTATAGGTTACTTAGATAGAATTTATCTAGATCCTAATAGTTAGTTTTATATTATTACTTAATTATAAAGTTTCAGATAGAAAGAAAATAAATACCTAACTACTTTTCTACTTTAATTTAAAAAGACTTTAACTAACACTAGAGGGTATATATAGTTAGATATAGTCTAGATTTCCCTACTAAAAGCTACCTTACTTTTCTACTTTAAGAAGCTACTTATTATAATTAACTTTTCTATAGAGTATAGATTTTAGTTATTTAAAGTTTAAGATATAACTTAGAAGTTTGAATATATAAAGGGGATATTAGTATACTATTAGCTACCTTACTAGAAATTTACTGCCTATAATATAGAGAGTAATATTATAATAACTAGGATAGTTAAGAAGTAATAATAATACTGGAGTTTTAATAGTTTCTCCTCTATTTCTAAAGAATACTCTAAAGATTATTAGAATATCTATTAATACTTTAAGTATAGTAAGAAAAGTTATATCTATAGGAACTATAAAACCTAAAAATATAAGACAATTAGTATAAAATTTATAAAAGTTATAGCTACTTTAGATTATACTGAGAATAACTAGGGGGATAATATTATCCTACTTAGTAATAGTAAGGATTCAGGAAAAAAGTAACTCTAGAGTAAAGTTAGGTTTTAAAGCTAACTGAGGTAGAAGTAATAGGATAGGGGAAGTAATAGGAAAAAGAATAAGTAAGTAATTAGTAGTTAGTTATTATTTAGATTAGAATTAATAGAGATTACTCTATTAATATACTTATTAATATAGACTATAATATTTATATTATTATTAATATTTCTTTTATAAAGAAATTTTATTTCTTACTAGTTAATAAGTTAAAGAGATAAATAAGGAGATATATTACTAGGTTATTATTTAATAATATCTAGGAGGTAGTTATCCTAATTTTAGAAGTTAGTAATTATATATAGAGGATCTATATTTATATTATAGAGAGCTTATAGCTACTTTTATATTTTAAGTAGCTATAGATAGAGGATAATTATTATAAAGAGCTGGATCTGAATTTATTTAACTAGAAGATAATATAAATACTATTTATTTAGAATTAAGAAGTAAAAAAGAAGCTTTTATAAGTATATAGAAAAGTCTGTATATATAATGTTATATAGAGCCTACTAAGGCCCCACTTAAGTGAGGAGATTAGCTTCGGATACTTAAGTATAGCTCTAGCTGGATATCTAGATATAGTCTATAATATTACCCCCCTCCTTCCCAGCTGCCGCCCAGCTAGAGGCTGTAGGCTGGGTCTCTATTATTATCTGTAATTAGTCTATATATCGCCTTATACCGCTCTAGGGCTACTATATTTATAATAGTGTTAATAGGCTCTTATATAAGGTTTATATATCCTTCCTATTTAATAAGAGCTTCTTATTAGTATTCTCTCTCTACCCGGTATATCCTTACAGCTAGAATACTTTCAACTAACTATTTAACCTCTCTGTTATTATCTACTAGTAGTAGCAGCTAATTATCAACTATAACCTATTTAGATAGTGGATTAGTAGTAGCTCTCTAGAGTAAATCTATATAAAACTATAAGTAAATAGACCCTAAAGTATCCAGCTTTATAATATACAGTAAGAAAATCTTCACTATTATATACTTATAATATAGCTAAACTAGCTTTCAGCTTAGCTTTAGTAACTTATAGTTAGATATATTTAATTATATCTTATTACTAATTTAGTATTAATCTGCAGGAGACTAGATTCTATTTACCTAAGCTTCTAACTTCTACTGGATAGTAGCTATCTCTATATAAATATATATTATTATTAACTATATTCTCTTAACCAGCTAGTAAACTGCAGTCTTACTACTACTAAGCAGTTTTATATACTTCTTAGTAATTAGAATAAGATTAATATAATATTTATAATCTTTAAAGAAAAATATAATCCCTATTATACTATACTGCTAGTTATAGAGAGCTAACTATATAATAAGTAGTAAGTTATCCTAGTTATCCTGAGACTAATAAGTAAATACTCTTAAAACTACTTAAATCTCCTAGTTATATTATTTTATAATCCTATCAGTCTGTAGATAGTAACTAATACTTAATAAGTATATAATATTTATTAACTTACAGAATTCCTTCCAGAAGTAACTTACCTAGTTAGACTCTCTATTACTTATAATAGAATATAATATTCTATAGAACTTATAATAGTAATTAAGGAACTACTAGGTATATATTTCTATGTCTATTATATTTATCTCCTCTAATATAGAGACTTTACTTAGTTAATTAATAATAACCTAGAGGTAATAGCTACTTTATCTTTTTATAGGGGGTAAGTTAGTAATAAAGTCTATTAATAGATTAGAATATAATTAGTTAGATACTAATAAAAGTTTCAGAAATTCCTTCTTAGCTTACCTCTAGATATAAATACCTCTATATATATTATAATTACATATAAATTAGTAGACGCTCTATAACTATCCCAGCTAATAGAACTATTAACTTATAATCTCTAGTATATTATTATACTCTAAATACTCTATAGAGGAGGAATTATATAACTTCTATACTAACTTAATCTTGAGATTATTAAGGAAGTTATTACTTTCTTTACTATTTAGTATTTAAAATCTCTCTCTAAAAGTAAACTATCCTAATATATTAATAATATACTTAGTAATCTGGATCTTAATATAGAGGTTAGGGGGGAAGCTATATTCTCTCTACTAAACTACTGTAAAAATCTATTAGTATAAAGAGTCTCTCTTAGTAATATAATCTTATATTTTTTATAGATCTAGTTTTTCTTTAAAGATCTAGATATTAATAATATTTATATATCCTACTTAAGGCTCTATAGAAATAGTAGTATCTAGAATAATCTATATTATCTATCCCTATTACTTCTTATTATTCTACCCTTTAGGAATATCCTATTCCCTCCAGGAGAGAGTATTAAAAGCTACTACCTAGATATCCAGCTAGTACTTAAAGTAAAAATTATATTAAGATAACTTTTCTACCTACTAGCTCTATCTCTCTGTAAGTTATTATTTCTTTATAAAATACTTAAAGCTCTTATAGTTAGTAAGGACTTTAAACTTCCTAGTGTTTTATAGCTTTACCCTCTATATTTATAAATATTCTAATATTATAAAGAGTTCCTTATTATAGATTAAGTAATTAAACTCTATAGGGGTTAGATATTAGGAGTAGAAAGCTACTAAATATCTCACTCTAGCTTTATTAACTTAAATTAATATACCTCCTAGAGTATACTCTAAATAGTCTGTCTCTACTATTATTAGAATATTAAGGTTAAATATTTATAGGACTAATTCTATAGTAAAAAGTTATTTCAGTATAAGGAAAACCTCCTACTATTTTAGTTTCCAGTTAAAAGGAACTAATTTCTATATTAAGTAGTTTAAAAGCTTTATAATAATATTATACTAAAATATAAAAACTTTATAGTAATTTATAAACCTAAAGAAACTATAAATATCCTTTAGTAAATTAGGGGGGAACTAGTTAGTAATAATTTCTAACTTCTCAGGATTATAAGAGAAACCCTTTCTAGCTATTATAATATATCTAATATACTTAACTATAGTAACTAAGAACTTACATTTCTTAGGATCTAACTTAAAGTCTATATTAGTAAGGCAGCTAAATACTTAATAGACTTTCTCCTTATACTCTTTTTATAAGCTACTAATATAAATAAGGATATTATTAATATATACTATAATGAAGTTATCTAGAAACTATTATAAGCAGCTATTAATATACTATTAAAATATAGTAGGAACACTAAT